>PVJX010015540.1:0-42312 GCA_004027295.1 Dolichotis patagonum | reverse complement strand
ATTGCAGTATGTGAGGATCACATTACTCAGGTGGAGTTGGTGCATATAGAGAACACATCTGGGTCTTTGTTCACCCCTTTCCCTTCCTCCCTCTCTTTCTCTTGAGCCCCATGTTTTCCACTTTGCTCTTTAATTTATGTATACTTCGGGTTTCTCCTTTAAGGGAAACCACACGATATTTAACACTGTGTGTCTGGTTAATCTCGCTTAACATTAAACCACAGCTTTCTGTAGGACCTGAAACCCGCCAAGCATTCATCAATACAAGCCAGTTCACCCAGCTCCTTTACTAATTCCCAAATAAGCTGTACAATCTCCGGTCCCATCCCTGCTGACAAGCTGTGTCCTCCCACCAAATCCTTCCTTGCCTGTGAAGATTCAAAGCTCTATGCAAATGCCACCTGTTTCACATGCTGCTTCCTGCGGCTGCAAGAATGGGCCCATTCAGAATAACAAGGCAACCACAGCTAACATTCCTCAGTCTGTGCCCACCAGTATTCTGTGCAGGTCATCGTATTTAGTCCTCAACCACAACTCTGTCAGGTGGGTACTAGTGTTACTTCCATGTAAGAGATGAGAAGGGTAAAGCAAAGAAAATTAAATGGCCTCACAACTGAGAAATATGAGAGCTGGAATCTGATTCAAATCTACCCCACTGCAGGTACTAAATTCTTCTGTCAGGGGGTAAGGGGTGGGGATTGAACCCAGGGCCTCAAGTAGGTGTCCCTTATACTGGATCACTGATACACTGCCCCTAAACACTGACGCCCATGTACTTTCCTTCTTGTTGTGTGTATCACATTACTCGTTTAATGAGTACAAGCTACACAGAGATCTATCTCAAAGCCATCTCCGTCCCTTGATTATCAATTCCTTGAATGCAGAGTCTGCATCTTATACACTTTCCCCACACTCAGCATGCGATAACTAGAAAATAATGAACAGAAGACTGCGGGAGAAGCGAAGAAGTCCACGAACCTTTCCACTGGGCTCCTGGCTTGGGACTGCAACTTGCAGAAACTGTTCTCAGCCAAACTAGGAAACAGGAGCCCTGCAGCGATCCCCTGCAGCGAACCTTGGGCCTATCAAAGTTATCCCACTTTTCCTCCAAAGAAGTTTCCCAGTAATACTAGACAGTCCTGGCAGTCAGTGTCACCAGCCAGACCGCGCCACCTGCCAGATTCCGAGAGTTCCGAGAGTGATCCAAGGACTGAAACCCGTTCAAGACCTCTCTCCAAGGGCTCGGCCGGTGCAGGCAGCAGAAGACAGCAGGCTACCCGCCCCCTGCCTGGAGACGGAGGAGCCAACAGCGAGGGGAGCAGGTGCAAGACAACGCCGTGCCAAAAAGAAAACCCACAGAGCTTGTTGCAAATCGCATGGGATTCTGGGGAGAAAAGAGCAGCAGGCTGCGCTAGAAATCCTGAGAAGCACCTCAGCGGGGCGAGGCTTGGAGGAGGGACACTGAGGGCCAAGGGGACACAGCCTGGCAGGATGCTGCACCTCATTTCAATTCCAACGACCTTTACTAAAGGGCCACATGGGGACAGCACTGGGGCCTGGGGAGTAGCTGCTTAAAAGCGAATTAAAACACGCTGGAGTTAGGGGTACTGCTCAGTGGCACAGCTCCTGCCTGGCAAGTGCAAGGCTCTAAGTTTGATTCCCAGTACCAACAACAAAAACATGCTGTGCCCTCCAGAGACTCATTAGTCCAGTGCGGGGCCAGGTATTGAGTCAACTCACCCAGACCCAAGGTAGAATTTGATAGGGTCGACGATGAGGCAAAAAGAGGATGCAGACACGACATCATCGTTAATTCAGAAAGAGGCTTTCTGAGCTGGGGAAAACTGCACAAAGTAGAATCTCCTTGGGTCTTGAGGGACCGGTAGGAGTTCGATCACTGGGCGTAGTGATAGCTGCTAGTGTCCTGCCTGGGGGCCGGGGGTCCTTCTACTAGGCCAGCTGTTGTGGATCTGGGCTACGATGGTACTTAGAGAATCGCCTCCAGAGGCAGCACCTGGGGGATGACTTCCTCCACCAAGGGCAGCCTGTGGCCAGTGCCTGGTTGCTCTATAGGACCTTTTCCCCCTCACACTGAGACCACAGTAGGGGGCGTCCATGGCTCAGCCTCCTCTCGGGGTCAGGCTGAGGTTGGACTTCAAACAAACACACATTCTTGCCAGGCTTCTCAGCCTGCCCCAGCCTGCTTCCCTCATTCCTCAACTGGTTTCTACACAGAACTCTCAATGAATCACACAAGACTCCTCATCTCAGGGAACTCCCCCTGACCCAGAGGCAAGTAGGTGGTGAACCCCTGAAGCACAGAGACCATCATGTGCAAGGCATCCAGGTGCGGAGAGCTGACAGATTCGGGCAGCCTAGCAAGTGCCGTGCTAAGAAGTTGAATTTCACAGGCAGGTGATGTGAAGCCACTGGACAGTTCTAGGGGAGAAGGAGGAAATCAACACTTTTCTCAAGGACGCGGTCTTAAACGTGGGAACTGGGCTGGCATTACCAAAGACAGGAGCAAAGACCAGAAAGCTGGTGGTCTGAGCAAACTCCAGAAAGGGAAGTCTAGGGTCACAGAAACAGGATGCGGAAATAGGTGAGAAGAAGGGGTGGCAACAGCAACACGCCTTGGAAACCACCGCCAGCAGCAAAAACCAAGGCTCCTGCCTCACACAGTGCAGAAAAGGCTGATTGTGAATGAAACTTGCTCAGTGCAAACCACGCAGCCGTCCCGAGATGCTCTGCATAGAAGGGCGCTGTTCATACACATTCTACCCCTCACTACGAAACCCTTGGTTATTCCAGAATGTGGCTTTCAAACCCTTCCAACACACAACGCTTGCAGTTTTCACCAAGTGTCATGCAGGATAGAAGTCGTGGCTGCAAACCTCACACCATCCAACTTAAGATAAAAGTGGGAAACACACTAACAGTGTGCATTCACCCACCATGTCACTCTGCATTATTAATGCCACCACCACTGACACCTGCTAGTTTTGCCCGTCCTTTAATCCTGTGAGAACCTGCGCTACTTCCATCACTCTGCTGTACGCTTTGGGCTTATTTTCTCATTCTGCTTTCAGATGGGACAACTGAGGCTCAAGGAGCACAAAGTGGATGAGGGGCCAGGATATGAACACAAGTCCGCCTGGTCCCAAGGTCCAGATCCTTGTACGTCCTCATGCCCCTTTCCTAACCTCACTGACGCCCAACCTCATTAATCCCGTAACGTGGACAGCACACGACGTAAGAAGCCTGGGTTCCTCACCTCACTCATCTCAGCTGAAGGCTGACACCTTCCTTCAAGGCTGAACCTTGGATGACTCACTCCTTCCCCACGTCCATGCCGTACTCACACGCACGGGCTGCAATCACGCCACCTGCATATCTGAGACACGTGACTACAGCAGCGCTTGCCAGGTTTTGATGAAGAAGAAATGCCGTCATGTGCTATGAACGCTCTCATACAATACCAATTACACTTCAAAAATCAGATGACCCAGAATCTACTCCAGGGGTCCTGGGGAAATCTGGGGCTCCTCTGCACCGGTGAACTACTGGGTCATGAAGCCGCTGGACTGAAGACTCCCAGAGGTCTTCAGCAATACAGGTTGAAGCCGCTGGACTGAAGACTCCCAGAGGTCTTCAGCAATACAGGTTGAATACGGCTGATCCAAAATGCTTGGAAACAAAAGAGTTTGAAGACTTTGGGTTTTTCAGATTTTGAAATACTCGCAAATACAGGGTGACAGAGCTTGGGGACGGGACCGAAGTCTAAACACCAAATTCACTTAAGTGCCATGCACACCTTGTGCAGACAGCTCAAAGATAATTTTATGCAATATTTAGGGGGCACCCTTGTTTTGATGGCAACTTATCAGGTCAGGTCACGTGAGGAATATTCCACCTGGGGTGCTGTGTGGGTGTGCAAAATGCTCTGGATTTTGGAACACTTTGAATTACTAGATTAGGAAATCTTGTATAAAGAATCTAATATATATATATATATATATATATATATATATTTATGCTGAAACAAAATAGTCCATATACAACTTCCCAGCTGCACTTTTAAACATTTATTGTTAAAAGTAATCCCGTAGAAGCCTTAAAGAGTTTAACCAGAAAGCCTGACCACTTTCTTCTTTAAAGAATACTTTCTAAGGAAGCAGGTATTTAAGCAATTTCAAACTAATGGTTTTAGTTCAATCTTTCGTTTAAACATCAGCTGATATTGGCAAAAACAAGGAAAGGCTGCTAAACGTGTTCTTTTAAACTAGGCCTGATGGTACATGCCAATAATCCCATCACTCAGGAGGCTGAGGCAGGAGGATTGCTGTGAGTTCAAGCCAACCTGGGCTACACAGTGAGTTCAAGGCCAGCCAGAACTGCATAGCAAGACCTAAAAGAAAGAAAAGAAAAGAGAAAAAAAGAAAAAGAAGACATTCTTTTGAAGTGTTGAAGAGAAAATGAATTGGGAGATCTTTTGTGGAGAGCAATTTGAAAATTTATCCTACACAAATACCCAGGGAGGTAAGCGAAGAAATCACTATGACTTTAATCATCATAGCAACAATTTTAATAATACATGTTACAAACAACTAAATGGCTTACCATAAGTAATTTGATAAAATGCTAGATGTGCTATGGAAGGGAATACTATATTACCACTTACTGTCTCCCCGCAGAAGTTTCCACAGTGTATTGACGAGAAAGGAAACGTCTTCTGGTAAACTGCCAAATGAAAGACGTGCACTGGGAAGTGGTGACAACATTCTTGCAAAGAAAGTACAAGCGTGCACATCTGCGTGTATGTGTGAACACACGATGTTCCCTGTGTGACATACGTGTTAGCATGTGGGCACGAAGTTCAAAATGAAGGAGAACATCCGAAAGACAGAACTAGGAGTGACATTTCAACTTAGTCCTAATGCTAACGTGTTACATGTGTAGTAATGTGTGTGTCTGTGTTGTTTCTAATTTGCTGTGTGGGAATAAAAAAAGAATTAAGATGCGTTGTGTACATGCACCAATAAAAAAGTAGAAAAAACATGCTTTGAGAAATGACCTCCAGTGCTGGGGATGCCTGTAATCCCAGCACTCAGGAGGCTGAGGCAAGAGGATCACTGTGCACTAGAGGCCAGCCTGGTTACATAAGCAAGTTCAAGGCCAGCCTGAACTGCATAGCAAGACTCTGGCTAAAAAAAGAAAAAAAAGAAAAGAAAAGAAAAGAAAAGAAAAGAAAAGAAAAGAAAAGAAAAGAAAAGAAAAGAAAAGAAGAAAAAAGAAAAAGGAAAGGAAATCAGACCTCCAGATTTTGGGTGAATAGGCAGAATATGACTGTCGCCACCTCATCTGATGGAAACTGGCTCTTTAGGCCTTATACACCAAGGTTCAACCCACTCAAGTTGCAGATCACTGACACCCGGACCCCAACAGGTGCCCCCCGTGGACTTCACCAAGCCATGGGGCTCCGTCCCACTGAGGGCTCCCTAGGCAGTGACCCCACTCCTCTCTGACTGTTCAGTTCCAGGTGACTTTCTCGGACGCACTCTTCCTTTCTGATTAATGAGTACAAAGGACAGCAAGGGTGTGGGGTTTTATTTATGGTTCCTCTCCAATTCCATCCTTAACTTTAAAAAGCAGAAGCAGGGGAGTCTAATGCCCCGGGCACTAAGTACGTCTCCCCAGAAGGCAGTTATTTTCATTTCCTTGCTTTTCTTTAGAGATGCTGACTTAGTATGTCATTCCCACTTGCATGAAAAAATGTGAAAATTCATTAGCTAAGAGCTTGAGCCACTACTACACTGTGTGCATAGACTGCTAAGAAATGCCACAAGTGGTAGAATTTAAGACAAAACCAGTCAGTGACTTTTAAATTGGAAAAACCCAGCTCATGGTTGAAATGCTTACAAAGGAAGAACACACATTTAAAAAAAAAAGCAGGCAATTTTTGTTGATACTATCTCTGCTTTTAATCTTATTCCCCAAATTCAAAGTACAACAATTATTATTGACTTTCTACATCAATCACAAAAAATAACAATAACAATGCCATATCAGACTAGGTTTCTGTGCAGAGCTATACAACAGATGGTCTCACTTATTGGCCCTACTTTATTAATGAGGCTTAGAGGGTTTAAGGACAAAATCACACAGCGAGGTGGCAAAGCTAGGTACGAGCAGCACTGTCCCTGCATTCTAGCCTTCCTTGTCACCAGGCGCTCTGCTCCAATGTGCCATAGTGGACACCATCAGGATTCTCCAATGTCACGTTCTCAAATTGACTCCATGGCGCCCTCTAGCAGGCCAGGTGGGCAGAGGGGACCAAGTTCCTCTCCCAATTCAGGTACTTTATGGTTATTTATTTTAGACTTTCCCACAAAATTCTACATCTATCAAGTATTTCAGAATTGTCGATGTGCAAGGTTTGCTATGCTATGGGCAGGGAAACCCCAGCCTACCTTGGAAAGTATGACCAGCAAAGGACAGGCATAGCGGGGGGACAGGGGCCAAAGCTACTCAATGATTAACTTCTGTTCCGCACTACTTCCGCTGGCACCTGCAGAGGGACCGTCCACCATCCTCCTCGGGGAAAGTGAAACTTTCACTGGGGAAGGAAACAGCCTTGACCTCCTGCCACCCCGAGCACACATCCTTGTTCCTGGATCGCGTATTCAGCACTTCACAGAGCTTTGAGTGACCAGGAGGCCACTTCCAGGACATCTGCGGGGCAGATTCTGCAGAAGTACAGGAGCGCCCCAAGCCAAGAGCTGCTATGAAGGAAATTCCTAAGCTGCGGTGAGGACCTGCTCTGTCCTGTCGAAAGGGAACGCAGCGAGTTATTAATTCTACTTCCAGGACAGGGCAGACGTGATTGTGCACAGATGCATGGCACACACACGTGAACTAGGAGACAAGCCTCGAGGGCCGCAGGGCACAGGGAGGTAGAGGGTCGGCACTGCCCCTGGGGCCGAAATGGAACACAGACTACTTGGCATTTACCCAGTTGCCTCTTTGTCTTTATTTCCATTCCTCTCCACTGAGATAATGTTTATATAAAATAAATAAATTGCATCTCATGACTTTTAGGGATCTGCTCTGGGAATTACACATGATTATCTCAATGTTATCTCTGAAGCACTGACACAGCACGTTGTCCTAGAAAACCATCAACGATCGAGCTCTGAAACATCCCAAAGTGCGTGACATTTTTACACAACCCCACGGGCACATGTGTGGGTCCTTCACACCTAGAACGAGTTAGGGTTATGAACAGGAAACTCAAGTTTCCTGACTCAAAGAGATAAGAGATGATTCTTGAGGATTAACTTGGATATCATGAACTCCGATCGCTTGCCTGCCACCTCTGGGGACAGCAACGGTCAGTAACCTGGTGACAGCCTTCACCCTGAAGGAGCTCAAAGTCTGAAGGAGGAAACCACACAAGCAACAGCAAAGACACAGCCCCACTGAAAACACAGCCTAATTAATCCTATCAGAGCAATGAGCCTAAAGTAGTACAGGACAGCAGAAATTATCTTAGCCTCACTTGGAGGTCAGCCAGAGTCCCCTGCCCCGCCTCCAGGGCCTCTCACTGGAAGAGGACTGCTCCCAACGGCCTGCCACGCCGGAAACCAACACTCAGAGGGTGTTTCACTGCCCTGCTGTTGGTTGAGTGAATGCCTGTATTCTATGTAATCAGTCCCTCAGCGCTCAGGAGGAGGGAAACACACATTTCTATTTACATCCCACCTGCTCCAAAAAAACCATTTGAGGTCACTGACAATAAACACTCATACTCCCGGAGTGATTTAAGAGAAAAGAAAGAAAAAAAGGGGACATCTAAATACACACATGGTAAAAGGAAATACAAGGATGCTCTGAACCAGTAACAAATGGGTCTTCTCTCACTTATAGATGGAGAGAGAGGAAGAGAGAAAGAGAAGGAGGGGGAAGGAGAGAGGGGGAAGACAGAGACAGAGACAGGCTGATTTCGATTTTACTCTCCTTGCCTTGAAAAGGGAGCAACAATAGTTTAGGAGACCAGATCTTTAGTGAATCTTAAATGACAGAGAACAATGTCAACAAATGTCCACACTGCTCAAGCAGCAGCTGAGTTCCTACAGTTCAGGGCCACGGATTCTAACAGAGTCTAAGAAAAGTCCTGGACGTTTCAGCCACATAAGCTCACAACCACACAGTACTGCTCAGGTGACCAGGGTTCATGGACACAGACAGAACATCTGTCATGGGAGTTTTCTGCAAAATGTAAAATCTCGCAGGAAATGCGTAACATGCATTCCTTACTGAAGGCATAAAGGGCCACTGCTGGTTACAGCCAGACATCCTGGAGTCACCCTGGAAATACAGCTTCTTCCTCGTCCACCTACAGCTGGCGCGATGATTCCCACCGAAAGGAGCTTAACAAAAGCCTCGTCATCTGTCTTGGTCTTATTTTTTCCTTCTTTATCTTGAGACCTGCTTTCATTCTTAGGCTGAGACAGTTCCCTTGTTTATCTACTTATGTTTTTGAGTTGTTGGTTTTGGATTCTTGGATTTCACATATTCTACATCTTAAATTCTCCTAATTTACTGTATAATTAAAACACCCGTGCACATTTGTTCTCAATTAATAGAGACAAATTATTCCCCAGTGGAAGACAACTCTATTCCAACTTGGAACTGGAAGGGTGGAGAGGCCTGAATTTTAAATGTTGTCTAATGACTCTAATACGCTTCATTGAGTGCGTTTAAGAGATCAGTTAGCATATCCTTAGGACACAAATATTCCAAAGTCTCCTTCTCACCCTCAGAACCAGACGATTTCACAGGTTTCACAAATCCCCAATTTTGTTTCCAATTGTCATTATTTTAAAAATCTGAGCAATTTATTTATAAGACCATCCTCATAGAAAAGAAAATATTCAGTCAAATAAAAGACCATTATACCAGCTAAGTGTCATTTAGATTGAATAACAAATGCCTGTTTGAAGTCAATAAATTCATCATAAACTATAGACTTACTGCTCTCAAAATCTGAGAACATGAGCAAAAACCAGAGAGGACTAAAGAGACAGATGATATACTTGTACAGATAATCATGTCAGTGGTGTGCGTGTATGTGTCTGTGTGTATCTCATGCACAAATTAGCTAGGCAGAAAGACCTGTAAACATTTGAGAGTTATTCATTTAGGCTTGATTATGAGGCATATGTTTAAAAAAAATTGAAATTAGAGCTACTTCTATACATAAGTAAAAATATAATAAAAAGTTCCCAACAATATAAAACCTGGAAATCTTTACCTTCTGAGACTTTCTAAAGGATATTTGCAATGGAAAACAATGGGAGAAGAATCATTTATTTTTCTGGATCTGCTAATGTGAAAAGCACTTTACTTAAAATATTTCATTTAAGCCCAGCATTAATCCCATGTGACAAATGGAATGATGCCCATTTGCAGACAAGATAACTTCATAGAAAAGATTAAAATATGAGTAGCCTTCTAAAATTACCGACAAGGAAGATTCCAGCAGGCACAACAGGAATTAATCCATAGCGCGTCCTCACCGAGGCCCAGACCTCCAACAGTAGGCATCTCACACCTGGGTGCAAGCTGGCTCATGTTAAGGGCCAAATGGGGATTACAGGGAGAACTCTGCTCAGGGTTCAAGCCACTCTAATTACATCGGATAATGCCTGCTGTTCCCCTTTTTCCTAGAAGTGGGGTATGAGTCCAGTAAGCTTCTGACATGATAGACCTTTACAATTGTCAAAATAAGGGGTCACCATAGGAAGAAAAGCTGCCCTGTGCCCTTTCACGGCCGCGTCTGAATAGTCCCTTTGGGGCTTATAGCAGCTTAATGTGATAGAACGCAACAGGGAAGAAATGGCTTGAAAAGACAGAGAAGGGGATGAAAAGAAGAGTGCATAAGAATATTACAATGGGTGGCTCACGGGCCGCGCACTAAGATAAGTGCTCCCCTGATCGGGTCAGAGGTACCCCGCCAGGGGCTCTGTGTAATTAGAGCAGTCAAGGCCTCCTCTTGCACGTTTAATATAAGGATTTTACTGGTTCTCTCTACTGTACCTATGGCCAAACCAAGAAGAAAAAAGAAAAAAATTAATGTGGGTTTCTATACCTTTCCACAAAGACACAAATTGGCAGAAGCCCTACTGAATTTTGGACTTCAAATGAGATAAGAGCAAATTAAAATAATATTAGAAATAATAATAACAAAACACCTAACAACACAAGTCTTGGATTTAAAAATAGAATCCCATTGGAGGTCCTTTCCCGATAGGAGGAAGAGTTTCTGAGGGTTAGTCAGTTCCTCCGCAAAGGCGGAAGGCAGAGGAGAGGTAACTTCTGAGCGTCTCAGCGTGAGGATCACTTGGGGCAAACACGCAAAACACTCTGGCAGCTGGGAGTCTGTGGGAACAGGCGTCTTTCGCTCTGAGGACGTGTGTGACGCAGCTCCTGCTCTCTCATCTTGCACGATGGCCTGTCTGTGAGGGTGAGGGTTCAGGCGCTCTCAGCAAATGCAGCAGCATGCTAGGTCTCCTATGCACTGGGCTGTGCTCACGGATACTCATCCTTTGCAAATCAGTAGCCACGAACACCCACGGTGATGTACAAATCAGGTAATTCATTTATTCATCTGTTCGCTCATGCATATGAACCGGAACTTTGGAATATACAGAGAGACATGACTGTACAACAGAAAAAGACAAACAGCAAGAACGGATGGAATTAGGACTGCTCTGGAGGCAGACGTGAATGACAACAGGCAACTCCCTTTTCTTTTCTGCCTCCTGCTGGAATTTTACAGACCTCTTCTTTATCCAGACAGCTTCCTCTGTTGGTAGCACACTTAGTAGGTGACCTGGTCTATCTACACTAGGTCTGCAAACTGCAGCCCACGGCCAAGTCTAGCCTGTCCCCTGCTTTGGTATGGTTTGAAAGCTAAGGATGATTTCTACATTTTTAAATGAAAAGAATAACAACATACAAAATTCAAATTTCAGTGTCATAAATAGTTTTTCTGCAATACAGTTGTGTTCGTTCATTTATGAGATATTTATAGCAATTTTCAAGCTACCAAGGCAGAACTGAATAGCTGTGACACAGACCATATGCTCTCGAAGTCGAAAATATTTACTATGTGGTTTATTAAAGAAAAAAACAGTGTGCTGATCCCTTGTCTAGATGGTTGGGACCTTATCTAACACAAGAGTCAGTTAAGTCAATGTCAAAAATTGTTAGTCTCAGAACACATGAAAATGTGGCCCCTGGTGGCTTTTAACAGGTGACTATCATAGGACAGTAACTTACTATGCAGTGGTCTAGAGTTCTTGGGGGGGGGGCTATTCTTATATTGATTGATTGATTGGTTGGTTGACTTTTTCAGATGGGCGTCTCACTATGTAGTTCAAGCTGTTCTTGAACTAACAGTGATCCTTCTGCTTCAGCTTCCCAGGTCCTGGTATCATGTATTCCCAGCAGTGAGGAGGCTGAGGCAGGAGGATCAGTGAGTGTTCAAGGCCAGCCTGAACTACATGGTTCCCTGTCCAAAAAGAAAAAGGAATTTATAATTATGAGGAAAACAAAATCAACACTCAAAAGGTGGATGAGAAGGCATCACCTAGTAAAGCCTCTTCCCTCCCCTTCACTTCTGTCTGGCTTATGTGACATGAGCCAGGGAAGAAAAGAAGACAGACTTGTCCTCACCAGACCAGCTCGCTGATTTCCTAGTAACACAGTGCTCCGTCGGCTGACCTGCTACAAACCACATTTAGTGAACGACCAACCAATACACTCAGAAAACCAAAGACTTAATACTGGAAGCCTGGCGAGTCTGTATATAAGGGTTAATATCTTCATTATTTTGCCTTTCTTGTCACCTGATTTTCCCACTGTGACTCCAAATAACAATTTCTTGTTTTGTTTCCCAAGGTTTCCAGGGATTTTTATATGAGTGTCTTACACTAAGCCAGTTGGCTCTTTAGCTTTATCAATCCATCAGTCATTCAATCAGCCAACACACACACACACACACACACACATATACTCTTCTCTCTCTCTCTCTCTCTCTCTCTCTCTCTGAACACTACTTTATTCTTCCTTTGTAACTGGTATGACTACGCTGGGCTGACTGCCCCCCCCAGACCAGGACCCCAGATGCTAGCATACTATCAGTCCACTCTGGTACCTGCAAATGGTCCTTCCTGGTACCCTGAAGCCCAGGGAGCAAACAGGTTGGCCATGCACAGTGCTGCCCACCACCCCTCTCTCACTGCTCCACCCATCCCGGAGGTACCCGGCTCCACTCCTGCTGACAACGCCACCCCGAAAGCTCCAAGTTCCCCGGTTCCACGTGTGGGTGAACCAGCCCCGGATTATCAAGGCTGAGTGATGCCTTTGCTCTAGTTCTGACTGCCCTGTGTGTTATGAGTCATTTCTGCCACTGCCTAATTGCATCTCCCCTTTTAATTTAACATTTATTATGAAATCAATAGATTACAATGCTTTTCATGTCAGAACAGTGGCTACCATTTCCTCAATGTTTATTACGGGCCCGGCCCTGACTTAGGACTTTTATACACATTAGCTGGTTGATTTTCACAATAATCCCATTAGGTGCTACTATTATTCAGATTTTACAACTAAGAAAACAGGTTCAACATCTACTTCTGGTCACCTTCCTACAAGGATAGCTTCCCCTTTGCCCTGTTTCGGGGGAGCCTGGCTCCGGGGCCTGCGGGGAGCCTCCTGGTGTGCAGCTGCCCTGGGCGCTGCTCGGATTGAGGCAGAGAGTCAGCTGGGGCTCCAGGGAGAGCCTCCCGCTCTGAAGAGGGACCAGGGACGCTTCCTCTCGAAGTTAGCAAGCCAGGACAAGAGCCTCCAGCTGCACAATGTCGCCCTCACAAGATGCACATCTGGGACCAAACCTGCTGGATACAAGGACAAAACGGGAAGCCGCGAGGTACCCGGGACCCCACTACTGTGACTGAGCCCTGGGGGAACCGACCCTGAAGCTCCGTCTCTCTGTGCGCCCCGTTACACGGATGCATGTGTGTCCCTGCTGGACGACACGAAGAGTAAACACATAAACCTGAGGCTCCGGGCAGGCCCATATTGGAGTCTTATTGTAACACCCCCATGGCCCAGTGGGGTGATCACCCAAATCTCCATTACCATTCTGCGCAGTCTCCCTAAATGTGGATCATTTAAAACAAAAGCCCAATCGCAGCACGCCACCTTCCAAGCCACAGAGGCGAGCAACTGTTTCTCTGCTTAAACTACACATGGAGGGGGGGGGGTGTCCCCCCACACTGACAACCAGTCCTCTGGCTCTCCGTACCAAAGCAATGATTCAATTCCACTCTAATACCCAATAACCCAAAGTTAGTGCAGCCTCCGTTGGTTTGGGGCTCAGTCTCAAAAGCCCCCCCACACACACAAAATGCCACCCACAGGCCTGAGCCACCCAGATCTCTGACCCTCTGACCCACCGGCTGGACATCGCAGGTTCCCATGACCCCCTTCCCGAGTTCAGCAGCTGCTAGAACAGGCCACAGACATTTACTTACTACTGTGGACGCATTAGAAAGGGTATTATAAAAGCTGCAGATGAAAAGGTCCATCGGTCGAGGTTCCAAGGGGTTCCAAGTGTAGGACCTTCTGTCCCCGTGGAGCTGGAGTCCATCTACCACCTTCCGAGCAAGTTACTGACACAGAAGACCTCCAAACCCCACTGTTTAAGGACTTTTACGAAGATGTCACTACACAGGCAACGTGGATGATTAATTCAGTGTGCAGCCTCGCTCCCTTCCCTGGCAGAGGGGGACAGGGCTGAAAGTTCCTACGCCGTGCAGGAACCCACTAAGGGGGAGGGGGGCAGGGCGTGGGACTCCAGGGACTGAGCGCCAGATTCCCGCCCCACGTGGAAAGTGCCCCTGGCCAGGAACTAGAAAATATGCTGCAGATTCAATGTCATGATCAAGACTGGAGCAATTTTCTCATCGCCCCACGAGCCGGCAGGAGAGAAGCGAGCTGCTTCCCCGTGCCCAAGCCGGACAGCACTGACTCATCCTTTCCGTTTTAACACGAGCCTTGTGACAGCTCGGGGGAAGCAGTTCGCGGCAGGCTCCCACTCCAGGTCTCAGCCACAAGCCTGTTGACAACCCCAGAGTCACACAGTGTGAGAGGAAGGGTGGGAGAACCGCAGAAAATGAAAAGCAGAGAGGCCCGTATGCATGTTCTCTGTCTTTTCTCTGCAGCCACAGGACGACTGTGTTCTGAGGATTAAAACCCAGATGAAAGTCAAGGAGTGGCTTAAATCCACTACCTTGGACGCGGTTACAAACTATTCAGCACCACTGCATTAAACAGTCTCACTTCTCCAAAGAAAAGAAGTAGGAAAAAAAAAAAGAAGCCAATAAACACATGAAAAAAAATGCTCACGACCTCTGTCCATTAGAGAAATCCAAATTAAAACAACACTGAGATTCCCTCTTCCTCCAGAAAGAACGGCCTTCATCAGGAAATTGAGTATGAACTACTGCTGGTAGGAAATTGAGTATGAACTGCTGCTAGAGAAAAGGAACCTTCTTGGCTGCTGGTGGCAACCTCCGCTACTACAGCTATCGCAGAAATCAGCATGGAGGTTCCTCAAAAAATTGAAACTAGAAATTCCGTTTGACCCAGCTGTTTTCTTTCTAGGTATTTTCTTGAAAGATTAAAGACATCCTTCTACAGTGATGTGTGCATATTCATGTTTATAGCAGCATAACTCATAATAGCAAAATCTTGAAAGCAGTCTATCAACCAATGTGTGGATAAAGAAAATTGATACTTGTACACATGGAGTACTGCTCTGCCATAAAGAAGGATAAACTTGCGTTATTTGCTGGAAAATGGACGCATCTTGAGACCACTACGTTAGGTGAGATAAATCAGACACACAAGCTTAAATATCACGTAACTCCTCTCATGTGAGAAACCCAAGTTACAAATAATTTAATGGACAACAGGTAATGGGGGATAGGTCTTTGTTAAATGGGAAGCGGAGCAAAAGGTGGAGGGAGTGGGGAAGAAGGAATAAAGCAGAGACAGGTGTGCTATGCACATGGGCCATGCTGAGTGTAATCACTGTGCACTGCAAACATAGACCAAGAGAGAACATATGCAATGGTCTACAGAGGAGCCAGGCCCTCTGATACACAGCCAGTGACGCGATGGGTCTGTGACGCCTTTCCCAAAACATAAGGGCTGCTCTGCTCCTCCTCGCTGGTCGGTCCAGCCTTGGGGACCTTCTGCAGAACATAAGAAGCCCTCCGCACAGGCCCCACTCTGCCCTGTCACTGTGGTTTCCACCACGAGGCCTCCTTTCCTTACCTAGCAGCTACGACATGGGACGCACTTTATCCCTGCATGATTCTACTCTGCCACGCATTACCATCATAGCTGTGCAATGGAAACCCTATGCTTGTATTGAAATGGGAAAATGAACTTAAAAAAAAAAAAAAGAAAAGAGTCTTATTCAGTCTCCAAGTTTTCCAAGATGGCCTCAAGCATCTGATCCTCTGGCCTCAGCCTTCCAGAGTGCTAGGATAACAGGCATGCACCCCGGCACCCAGTTGGCAAATTCTTAATAAGTAGCACACATGTTTTAATCAGTAGTGGGCACTGTTGTAAAAATGTGTCTGTGAACACACTCCTAATTTTACTTGACAAGGACTGGAGACCCAACTGAGATAGATGCACACACTTCGGGAAGCAGGGGTTTATAAACATGAAAACTTTTGAGGTCCCCAGCTATGCTTTTCCAGCAGCAAAGCCCTGTCCTTCTTCCATGCCCAGTGCGAATGAATGTTCAAGACACTTTAACAGTGTATGCAGACTTGCAAAGGATGTGAGCATGTTTGTACTATAGAAACATTTCTGGTGGAGAGTTTGGAGTAGAAAGAGCGGAGCGGGGGGAGTCATTCTTTTCCTTCTCTTTGCCCAGGCAGTGAAGTGATAAAAATGCTGACTTCCAGCTCAAGGTTGAAAGCGTATCTTTGCAGCCCAAGAGACTTCCCTGCATTCTGTGGCAGCGGGCTTCCTTAGACACACACTTGATCGCCAGATGAAGTGATGCTGGCAGATGCCAAAACAATCTTATCTTCATCAACTGTACAATCAGCTCCCTCTAAAAGTGGTGTTGATGTTAATGGTTATTTTGAAAGGGAAGGAACAATCTTTAATGCCTTTACAAACTGAACACCACTTCAGCAGTTCCTGTTAACAAATCTTTTTTATACATGTGTATATAAGTGCCCTTTATTTTTAGAAGTATAGAAACTTATTTAAAGGGACATGAAAGGGGGACCCTCTCAAGGTTTTCATCAAGTACAAAGTTCTTTGTGAGCAATAATTTAATCTCATTGGAAAGCATCCAGGCTTGAAAGTATGCAGATGAATAACAGTCGAGAGAAAAAAAGACGCCATGCATAGGGCTCAGAAAAGGAAATCTCAGCTCCTCAAAAGAACATCGCTTCCAGGAAGAACCAAACTTGCATCTGTGTGGCATCTGAATTTAAACACAATTCACCTCTGAGCCTCCAACACCAGAACACTTAGGAACCAGAGAGCCACTGATACCGAATCGATATAAAAACCAAAACTAAAACAAAACTAGGTCATCAGAAAACTCTGAATCAAATCTACACTTAAATTCACCTGTCTTGCTATTTAAAGTTTTCTAATATAACAATCAGGCTGCTTACTTACTGTTATGGTTTGCATTTGGATGCCCCCCGAAAGCCTCACGCAATCATGGACACAGCTGAGTCTGGTGTTCATGATTGGTTTGTTGTCTGGCATTGGGATTGGTGATGTGAATGCTGCACCCACCCAGGGGCAGAGCCAACATGCAGTGCAAGGGTGGAAAGAAGGCATGTCTTTTCTCTTTTGCTCTGTTCCATCTTGCTGTTCTCAGTGGCCATGAACAGTTGCCCCACCATGCCATCCTGCCTTCCAGCTGAGTATGGGCTGAAACCGCCAAAACTGTAAGAAATAAACCTTCCTTTCCCTAATTTTGGGCATCAGGTATTTTGTTTCAGCAATGATAAAAAAGTAGGACAATTGCTTTCCAAATGGAAGCAGTAATGATGATGATGATGAACTAGACTCCAAAAATGTCCCATCAGAGAAACACAAGAATCTCTAAGTCCACTGGTTAACAAATACACGTGGAACATTTACTATGTAACCACAGCCCCTCTGAGTGGAACTGAACCTTTTTTCAACCCTCGCCTATGCAGAGATCATTTAGTAAATTTTAAATTACTCAGCTAGCAATAGGTTGAAAGATCTTTCTTCCTCTTCCAGCTGTGTGAATTCCCTCTGCAGGTCTCGTGTGTACCATCTCTGGCACTTCCCTCACCCTCACTTTATCCCATGTGCAAGTGTCTTTTCTGCAGAGCACAAGCAATTGCACGGGTTTTTGCCACTGATCGCCGTTGCTGCCCTTCATCACACTGTCCAGGTCTCACTGCCATCGGCCGAGGCACTTTAGCCACACAATCTCGAATCTGAACTCTGAGGAGGCCTAGTATTTCTCTAATTAGCATCACTTTGCAGCGAGGCTGTGGGATTGGTTATGTGTGGCACGAGGGAAGCAGATAGGCTCAGGAATGGAGAGCTGCGCATATGAAAGGGGAGCTGGCCAAGGGCAGATGGTCACCCCTGGAGCAGATGCTCCTGGCTTGGTACCAGATCCCACCCTGACGAGGGACCAGCCTGCTCCCCTGTCCCTGCCTCCACCCACCTCAGACTGCTTCAGCTTCCCACAAACAAAGCTGCTTCACTCTTCTGTTCCCCGGTAGCTCACACCTTGGGCCAGAAGCTCTTTCCCACTATAGCTGTAGGGAGGGAGACCCACACCATCCTGGCTTCAGAGCTTGTCACCTCTGCACCATCACCCACTGCTTCGGGCAGCCACCGGGGAACGCTTTCCAGCGTCTCATTCACAGATGAGGGTGCTGCAGGTCACCAAGACTGAAGGGGAGACGCAGACTAGACCCATCTTGGCCTGGCTCACAATGAATGCATGGTGATGGTCCTTCCAGTAGTCATCCGATCCACAGGGACGGGGCACCTGAGCCTAGGGGTGGAGCCTAGAAATCCACACTGAAGGATGCTGGGGGCCAAGTTGACGCCCCATCTGTGCCTCAGCAGCCCCATTTCTCTGACATCTGTCTCCAAGAGAGATACTAATACCCCAGAGTGTCCATGTGACCACGCAGTGGTTACCAATGTCAGATTGAATGCAAGGAATATCTATGAAGAATAACCAATAAAATGTAATTTATACATTTATCTTCAAATTTAGTAAAGTTCGCACTTTTCACAGTAAAACTACACAAGTAGTAGGAACCCACCCGCTAGCTCCCAACATCTTACCCTATGTACATTTATTTTCCCTAAGACTTAGAAAAGCTCCACGTATAACTATCTGTCTCTTCCTGTTGTTATTCCCAATGACAAACACAACGCAAGCACAAATTCTTCACCATCCCCCCATCATACACTCAGCTGACATCCGAGGGATGAGAAAAGCAGAGAAATGAATTAAATCTCAGGCTCGCACGTCCTTTGGACATAGTTCTAAGCACCCGGATGTGTGCAGTGAGGCCCTTTCACCATGCACAGAGAACGAGAAAGAATGAGCCAGCAAAGATCCGAGCAACTGAAACAGTTTAATTAGGAGTCGGTTTGGGAATGAGTCGGCGGCCTAAGGCTGCCATCCTGGGCAAGTGATAAGAACACCCCAGACTGGCAGCCAACAAAGGACGTGAACACAGTGAAATTAGATTAATTTGAGGCTGCTACTTACCAGGAGCCAATGGGGGGCAAATTCTGTGAGTGTTAGTACAGGAAAGCGCTACAAGGAATCCACTGTTCTCCAAATACCGGGCAAGAATTCCACAGTAGTGAAATATGCCTGCAAAGTTCTCAGTGACACCGGAGCCCGGCTGGGGACTCCACAGGCCGCAGAGGGAAGTGAAGGAAGCCCAGTACTCTGCCCAAGGGCAGGGGCAAGCGGATGTCACTTACTTTGCTATCCGGGAGATGGTAACTGTGGCCAAATTTCAGTGCATTTACTTATGCAAAGCATTTCTTGATTTTGAAGCAGATGCTGAGAAGCATGTGGGATGGGGCGGGGTGGAGGGGGGAATCTACCACACGGGCCTGAGGGTAAACAGTTATCCCTGACATTAATCACTGACTTGACTATGCTTTGCAATTACAAATCATTGTGAACTCAAGCAAAGCAGAGAAGTCTGGCTGCACCGAAAGGAATATCAGGGTGCGCGAGCTGACATTTTATGACATTTCTATTAACCTGCGATGTCTCTTAAAAGGCTCTTTAAAACAAGCTTTTCCAATTGGATGCTATTTGCAAACACGCAACTTACATGCGCTTGTCTCAAGAACTCACACATAAAATATGATTCAGCTGTTATCCGAGGAAGGCAAATATTTTTACAGCAAATAAAGAGTATGCTGGCGCCCTACAGACAGACCTCTCCCAGGAGAATACTGAAGAAGCGCGCAGGGACCCACAAATGTGCAGGAAACGGAGCCTTCCTGCTGAGCTCTGCCACTGTGAAACGCGGGGTTCACTAAAAAACACAGGCTCCCAGTTGGGGGGCCCCAGAGCCTCGAGGCTCTCAGCCTGACCCACCAGTGCCCCGCTCCAAGTCCTCCCTGAGATCCGCTTTGACAGAGGAGACCCAGTGAGCACCGAAGTCCTTCTTCCCATGCCTCAAATTCTGCCCGCCTAGCACTGCCAACTGCACATAAACAAGCCCATTGCTCAGTTGAATCCCTGGTTTTTCCCCATTCGGTTACCAGGTAATCTGACAGGTCCGCCACCTCCTGGTAGAAGAATGCACTGCAGGTCACACGCAGGCTAGTTACTGTAAACTATTGGCCCTTTCAAGGACTCTGCTTTCTAGGAATCTCTAACAGGAAACCAGAAACATGGTCTGTCGAATGTGAGAAATCGAATTTAGCCACTTTTAACTACTTTATAAGCGCACGACATGTGTGGCTATGTATCCCAAATAGAAATTGATTTTATTACATGCAAACCATCTCCCCTCCCAGCCTCCTAAGTCAGGTTTATTTGGTGAGTCTCAATAACTTTTTTGTTTTGTTTTGTTTTGTTTTGTTTTGTTTTGTTTTGTTTTGTTTTAAAGATGAGGTTTTGGTATGGTGGTCCAGGCTGGCCTGGAACTCAGGCTAGCCCAGAGCTCATGATGATCTTCCTGCCTCAGCCTCCCAATGGTGGAATGACAGGCATGCCCAGCTAAGGCTCAGTACTTTTGACTGAATGGTTATGTTGATGGAAACTAAAATGTGGAACATTTACTTTAAGTACAAACCATTGTGCATTCCCAAAGAAGCTGCTTTGGGGAGTTGCAGCCTGTCTTATCATTTGTTTACTTATATACTTTAAATAGTTGCCCTCCAAGCTTTTAATTTACATTATCTTTTGTAAAGCAAAGATAAGCTTCAGTCTAGACAGCCCTCCCAGCTGATCACAAATCCAGAATTAGTAGAATTCCGGTGGAGTGCTTCTAATTCTTGTCTGCAACATTGCTGAGAAGTTCCTGAGGTCTGCTACACAGCCTTAGAGAAAACCCCCACAGGGTCAACTGCGGCCATCTCCTCTTTCTCTTCCCTGCAAGGGGTGAGTTTAGTGGTGGCATTTATTGGCAGCGGCAGTGGAGCGGTGGGAGTGAGGGCGCAGAAGAGGTCGCCCAAATCCCCAAAGTACAGTTTTGGTTTGATCTTCTTTCCAAAGATGACCTCGCACTAGAGGCAGGGAACTTCAGAGAATGTCCAACAACCTCCACTTTTGAGGACTGTGAATTTCACTCAAGCGGAAATCTTTGTTTTTACTCACTGTGCCAATCCAGGTACCTAGATAATGTCTGCTCACCTAAGAAGGCATTCCGTAAGCATTTGCTGAATAAACGAAGGAAGGAAAATGAGCAGCCAGAAATAAATGATTGCAGGAGACCCTGCCCTCCGTGGCCTTTCTGCGGGGCTTGCGATAAGAATGTTTCGCTTTGTTTTTCAGAGTTAACTGGACCATAAATAGATACAACCCGCACAATCCTCTGGAACTCAAAGATGAAGACAAAACATGGTGCAGAGTGTCTGCCGCTTTGCGTCAGTCTTTAGCCCTGAGCAACTGGGTGTCTGATTACCAGAGGTCTGCGGGCTGGGCACCAGCGGGCAGCCCTGGAAGGCTACAGGTCCCCAGCTGATCGCTCCTGCTAAGTGAGCAGCTAGAAGTGGATCCGGGCTGCCAGCTGGAGGCCCCCTGGACACCTGGCTGTGAAACACCTCCAGTCTTCCAGGGGACAAGCTTGGGAAATAAGCAAACACCCCCACGGAGCACGGGAAATGATACTGGCATTTTGAGGTCAGAGGCATGTGGTTCCATTGTTTCAAGACCCTCCACAGACTTTGGGACTTCAAGGTACTTCTCTAGTATATGCAGAACACAACTCTTCTTTCTCTGCTAGTTATTCTTTTACTGTATTTGAAAGGAACCGAACAGGCTAGCACACGCTGGTTATGGGACATACACAGAATCAGACAATCTTTTGAGCTTTTCTCTACTGCCTAAAAAGACGGCACTCCGTTAGAACTGAGAGCAGGGGCGCTGGAATCCTCAGTCCCTCCCAACTATTCACACAATTCCCATAGAGGCAGGAATTAAAAGCCTCCCCCAACATCCACAAAGGAAAAGGTCCAAATTTCCTGTTGGTGGTGGTAAAGCTGAGAAAAGTGTTTCTCCTCAAAGGCAGGTCCATGGCAGAAAAGACTTTACAAAAATCACTGGTTTTGTTTTGACGTAGACAAATATGTATCCAGTGGGCAATGCAAAATTTGCTCCATGTGTTCTTCCAAAGGGCCCTGGCACAGTTGCAGCCTCAGGGCTCCCTCCTGGTCCCTGTCACCTTACTCGGCACCCAGTCCCCTGGGTCAGGATCTCCCACACAGCACCACACCTCTACAGGGTAGACTTCATTCAGAAACCCAAAGGGCAAAACTTTTGCCCCTTGTTCTTCCTGCTATTTTAAACCAGCTATTGTCCTTCCCACAGGATACTGGTAATATCCAGTATTAATACTACTCTGCTGTAAGGAAGGAAAAAACTAGAATTACTTGTAGGAAAATGACGGCACATGGAGACTGTCACGTTACGTGAAATCACTCAGACACACAAGCTTCGATATCACATGGCTTCTCTTACTGGCAAAACCCCCAAGCAAAATAAGTTATAAGAGACAGATCACTAACAGTTCATTTGCAAATGGGGAGGGAACCAAAAGGTAGAGGGAAAGGGAAGGGAAAGAGGTGTTAAGTACAGGGGCTGACTCCCCACAATAAATGCAATCATTATGTACTGCAAACACGTACTCATAAAAGTAAGTTTGTAAAAATGTGGCAATAGTATGAGACAGATACATCTTCCAACATACTTTCTACGCATTATCTCATTTAACTTTCATGACAGTCTGTCGTGTCAACATCTCATTTTACCCAAAACAAAAGTTCAGAAGGGCTGAGTACCACAGAGATAACCCCACTAGTAAGCACAGGATGTCAGCATCGGGGTCTCGCTGACTTCTGACAGCAGGCTTCCGGCTCCACATATACTAAGGCGAATATATGCCTTTTCTTTCTTCCTTGAAGGATTTACTGTTTTCAGCATTTCATCAAATTGGAAAATAGTAACTCAACAGCTGTCTAGATACAAACAATGCATTCGCCATTCTGACGGAGCAAAAGACGAAAAGGGTATTTTTTTCCTCGAGGCTGAGAATCATATCCACAGATAATTTTGATAATAAAAATCTATTCTTCTTTTTCAGTTTTCAACTTAAATCAGTTCACCATGTCCCTTAAGTAAGGTGCTCTGCTGCTATTGGGAAACCAATTTTCTCTTAAGACATTATTGCAGTATTACCAGGAAACCAGCTACTTAAGCAGCAGGTAATCTTTTATTTCATGTATAATTACCATGCACTATATTTTGATTTGATCCTAATGGCTCTAAGTATATTTTAAACCAACCCTCAACCTCCCCAAATGAAAAACATTTTGCCTCCTCTGTTGCACTTGTGTGGTGATGATAATTAACACATCTCAGGAAATTCGAGCTACATCTGATTAAATCATAACACACCATAAAGGTCTTTACAAGTAATCCTTTGAAGAGCCCAGCTGAGAAAATCATGAAAAGAAGAATTATGAGAAAGGAAGCTCATTAGGTTTTTATGCCTGGCACTTAAAGGTGACCCCACCAAGGTGAGTGCTTGGAGCTCAGTTAACTTTCCCAGAATGCACCTGAGGGCTAAGGAAGGGGACAGCCCAGAGGACTCGCCCTTCACTCACAAACACCGTATTTCTGTTCAGTTCCAGGTTCCTGGATTATGTTTTGGTGTTGGCCAGTAGCCGAGGAAACACTACCCTTTCCTCAGACAAGAAGCTTCTGGGGCATTTATTGAACAAAAAAGTGAAAAATTCAGGAGACCAAGAGGTGGAGGAAGAGGGAAAGAGGACATGTAAAGAATTAAGATGTGCGGGGTACATGCACCAACTCCCCACATGGAAGGTAATCATTGTGCATATACTAGGAAGAATATACTAGAAATAAACATATACTAGGAAGAATAAAAAAATTTCCAATGTGAAAAATACCTCGGAAGAGAAGTATTTTTGGACTTCCATGCTTAAAATCTCAGCTTGGTTAACTTGGGAAAATTAACATGAAAGCACTGGGAGACATGGGGGTGAATGGAACGAATTAGATTTTGAAAAGAAATAGCAAAATTAAGTTCAGCCTGCTGCTTCCAAAGGCCAAAAGTCAAATAAGAGGAGCTCGGGTGTAACTGACAGAGCTACCTTCTCCTGTAATGGAGCAGCCATTATCGTTTTGTTAGTAATAATAATAATAAACCTTGTACTTTATCATTTACTGTTTACTCGTGAATACTGAGTGCTTACTCACGAATTTTCCTAGTTAATCTTTACAACACAGCTGAGACTTTCTATTAAGGCAGGGAAGACAAAACTAAGGTGGGCTAAGTTCTGAGCTGCTTGCTTACCGTGAGGTGGAGACAGTGAGAATAAAGTGCAGAACGTTGGGGGTGAAAGAGTCTAGAACTCTAACCTGAAACAGGAGGTCTGGGGGCGGTGACGCTGTACTACATTCTGAGTTTTGCAAAAATGGGTAGACAGTAGCTGCGCTCACCACACTGACCTGCAAAAGGCCACGTGACACACTGGCCATGTTAACTTGCTTCTCCATAGTAATCATGCTATTATCTATAATGGCATGCTGTATGCCTTAGGTATATACAATAAAATTTATGTTTTTAAATGGGGCAATAAGAATCACAGCCAGGGTTCAAACTCAAGCCTGCATTACCCCAAAGCTCACGCTCTAATTAAACTCTGCCTCACTTAAAGCAGTAAATATTTAACTAAGGACTGTGAGTTGTTTGCAGCTCTGGTCTGAAAGACAGATACTGATATGGGATCATGAGAATATAAGTCTCTCAACAATCTTCTGCTGAGGGACAGAACAAGTAAGTATCTGTTAGTGATGCTCAGAGCCACTTATTAGGCAAAGTTAAGTTCCATACCATTGTAGCAGAAAACTGAGTTGGTCAAAAATATTATAGGCAGTGAGATAGAATTGGGTCCTCAATAGAGCCAGTGCTGACACTTGGAAACTGCAGGGGAGACAGACACCTCCTGCTGTGGGCCAAGCCTCAAGACAAAGGATCAAACAAATAAATCCACATCCTAAAGACTGATATTCTAATTAGTTCCCTCTCACCCTGGAGTCACTATCCCACCCTTCTAGGGGGAAGGTCACAGCTCCAAGAATGCCCACTTGCTATGCCACTTGCTTTCCCATTTGTCCCTAATGTAATCAATTTTACCTGAACTATTGATCTTATTGGCTAACTATAGCTATGTCCCACCTTATGCCCATCTGCTTTGTGAGCTCCCAGTCTTCCCCCACCTTGAACCCATGGTTTTACTCTATAAAAATTCCTAGAAAAGGCAGAGTCCTTGGCAACCCGCTTGGGACCCTCTTCTGTCTCTCTCCAGACAGAAGCTTTCTCTCAATAAAGATATTCCACTCTTCACCTCTGCTGTTCCTATAATTCATTCTTCGATTTTAGAGAACACGAACTTGCGGACATAGTAGGTTGGGAGTTTCATTCTCCTGTATCACCATGATGGTAAACAAAAGAAGGAAAAACAAAACACAAGCCTGGTCCAAAGGAGTTTCACATCTGTATTGGGCAGACCAGATTTTTACAAATTAAAAATTAAGCAACAAAACAAAGCAGCCACATTTTTATTACCGAAGGGCCTGCGGCGGTTTCCAACTCTTCTCTGAGAAAACCCCATTATTTGGGACCCAAATAAAATAAAAAGTCAACAGGCAGGACTTGGTCCTGTCTCCATCACCCCCCACCCCCAGCCAAGGGCTTTCCCATTAATTTATGAGAAGGCACACATAACCCAAGTAAACTGGCCTTGGGACCTTAATGTGTCTCAGCTGAGCTCTACATAGTTTTCTGGAGCAATCTCTTTGGTCTGTTGTCTCTATAGAACATAGCAGTGAGCTGTTCATCAGCCCTGCAGACTAACAATGCCACCCATGGTGTGAGACCCTCCGTATTACATAAAACAAAGCGTCTCACTTTAAAGTCTGCACACCATAGCCCCTGCGTCTCCAGTTCCCTTATGCTTAAGGCCACTGTGAAACGCTAATCTTCATGGAGATGCTTCGACCCATAGCTTCAGAAACTGCTTCCAAACACTGAAAACTCTATGGAAATCCTGCATCCATCATGCCTGGTTGCCAGTCTCCTGTCTGGTGTTGTGACAGATCTGGGCTAGATGGTTCTGTGAGTGTGTGTGTGGTGTGTGCTAGAGACAGAAACCTTTTTAGTGAGCTTATTGAATCTTTCCACCTCCTACAGAGAACTCTGAAGAAATGCACTGTTTTTTCCAACATTCAAATGAGTGTGAATCAGAATGGAGGTTCTCACAGGACTCATCTTTTATGTGGCGTGTAGGGTCACTGACAGAATTGAAATGGATCCAAGGCGCCTTGATTAGCTGATTTTCCAAAGGGCTGGAGGCCATGAGCAATGGTGTGGCCCAAGAAACGACTCCAGTCTCATTCTACCCCAAATAAGCCAGGAGAATTTTAACAAGTTCCTAAACGTCTCTAAACCACAGTTTCCTTTGTGTAAAAACGAGGGGGAAACCAGATGCTCTTTGCACAGAATTCACACACGGGCGGCCTGCAGAGATATCTGTGTGGCCTTTGCTATCCCCCAAGATTATTCCCACACTCCAGCACCACAGGCAAGGGTTTTTTTTGTTTTTTTTTGGGGGGGGGTTTGCATAGCTCTCGCATTTTAGTCCACACAGAATCTTCTAGTAAGCCTCCGCCTAAGCCTCACAGTGACTTGTTGGGCAGAGGTCCTGTCGAGGAATTTCCTTTTTTGACAAGGGCTCTCAAGTAACTCCAGGATACTTGATCCAGGGCCACCCTTGGAGAAATACTGGCTTAGTTGAAATTCCTAGAACTCTTGGGTGCTTGCATCACGAATGAGCAAACACAGGGCTAACATGCAGATGGTTTGAGCTCTGACTTAAGTGACCTGGGAACATGCCTTAGGGAAAGTGCGTTGCACCCAGAGACAGTGAAGTCCAGTTCTGCCATGCGCTGCTGCTTACAAGCAGTGCTAAGGAGGAACTGAGTCTTCTCCGTTTTTTCCATCTGCAGAAACAAAGGCAGGAAGGATTACCTCCCAGAATTCCTGAGGGCATGAGGAACCTCAAGGGCTCACCTAATGCAGTTCTCAGAGCAAAGCAGGTCCTCGGCTCTGGGAAGTACTCGTCCCACCCTACTCCCTGCAGAGGATCTGTCCTGTTTGGAACCAGCCCGTGAGCAGCACCAGGTCACCAGGCAGGCGTCCACCTACCCAGCCTGCCTCTCAGGTCATCCAAATAGCAAAGTGACCTTCATTCCTCCTGTTTGGAAAGGTAGTGGCCTACAGCCACCTGCCCTTGTTTCAGATCAACCACTTCGCTCAACATAAAAAACCAGAAGGAAAATGCACATGGTACGTTGCTCCATGACACGATCCCATCTCCCTGCCACCAAGACTGAGGACCTTGGGCAGATTCCTAAAGCGGAAATTATGTGGTAAACCTTGGCCCAGCCATGAAACACAGAAAGGGCTAAAGTCACAGCATAGCTACTGATGTATGTGTGCTATGATCAAAGTCACTCCAGGGCACCCACTTCCAAGAGGTAAGGGGGTCCAGAGACATCGGAGGGAGGAAAGAAAGGGAGGTAAGGCGGGAGGGAGGAAAGAAGGGGCAAGCGAGCATTTGAGGGATAAATTTAAAAAGTATATTCACAGTAAAATGACATCATTCTTTGAGATTTATGTATTAATGAAGCACAATCCAAAGTTGATAAACCACATGATTATTGATAACTTAACTGCAAAGATATAGAGAAGCCATTCAAATCAATATAAGTAACGAAGAGCTAAAAACGGCTCAGCATTCTTTCCCTTCACAAAAAATGAAAACAGGGAAAGAATTAACTGGGGTCACGTAAACCACATGTGCTTTGTCAACACCTGCACTGAATTCCTTTTGCAAGTGGTGCCTGCCCCCGGCCTTGACGTTTTCTTTTCCCGAAAGGCCCATGCCAATGTGTTCAGGGTCCCCAAGAGGCCCATTCATAATGGACGACGAGCTGAACAGCAGGAAAATGAGATGGGGCTGGGCGCCAGCAGAGGCTCCCGGGTGCAGAGAGCAGCTAGGTGTCCAGTGCGCAGCACGCAACGTTTTATAACCTCTGCCCACGTATTTTTCAGTCCAATAAACGTTGTCAAGGAATATTTACTGTTTTCTACTTGAAAAGCAAATGCGTGACAAGAGTACTGGGCGCACATAAAATTAGGAAGTAATAGGTTGACACAGGAAAGGTCAACTGCTAGTTGACGATAAATGAAACCACTCTTGATCCAATGGGAGACGGAGGTATAGTGTCAGGGCGACTTCATTATACTCTGCCTTTCTGTCCACTGCAGGGGAATAATGCACCCACACACACAACACACACATGCACACACGTTACAGTGGCAAATATGAAGTCTAACACCAGCAGCTTTTCTCAACAGCTTTTGTATGTCTCACCAGCAACCAAGGAGAGGCTCAGAAAACTCAGAACAGACTGATGGTGACCTTCAGCCTGAACAACAGTTTGTAGACACAAAACACCAGTGGCGTATCCTTTATCTGAAATGCTTGGGACTGACAGTGTATCAGGTTTTGGGTTCTGAAATATTTGCAAGTATACAATGACGTATCTTGGTGATGGAATCCAAGTCTACACATAAAGTCCGTTTGTTTCATATGCACCATTGATAAAAAAGGTTGATAGATCATTCTACAAAATATTTTTTTAATAATTCATGCATGAAATTGCTTTATGGTATAGAATTTGCCACTTCTGGCAACACGCAAGGGCTCAAAAGGTTTCAGATACTGGAGCTACGTGGATTTTGAACTTCCAGATAATGGTTGGTGTATGTGGTGGCTCAAGAATCATTGCAAAATATTCATTTTTGTGAAACATCAGCACTGGTGCTTCCGGGTAGAAGTACGCAATCTCCGCTTGGGCAATCCACCCCATGATCCAGTGCGGGCATTTCCATGAAGCAATGACCCGATGACACTAGGGAACAGAGGACAGAATGATGACAGGGGAAACTACACTCCCCATTTCCCTTCCCAACGCAGCTACGCCTGGAAACGCTCTTAGCGCGGGGGCACAGGAGGGTTTTCAGTGTGGTCTCGACCAACACTGCCCTGGATCATGTCATAATGTATATGGACAGGGAGATGGAAACTCTGGTGAACTTCAGGGTCTCCTTGCTCAAAGAAAATAATGGCAAGCAGCAAATTAATAGCTATTACGCCACTAAATATCAGTACTTTATACCTCAGAAAGTCCAAAATATATCTAGAAGAAAGATGCTAGCAAAAACTGATTTTAGAACTCAGAAGTACTTGGGGCATATGTTCTTGTTCAAGTCAAGTTAAAGAAAACTCTTATGAACCATTGGAAAGTTAGAAACAAATTAATGACAACAGGACTATAAGTGCCTTTTTGGAACAGCATAAACAAGCCCCCAATTGTTCAGTCCCTCAAACAGCAAATTCTTTACTATCTGAAAAGTATATCATTCTTTCCATCCCACTGGCTCACAAGACCATTCTGAGTATCTTCAAAAATAATTATGTTACATTAATTAAATACACGGGAAATAACAGATAAGAGTCACACAGAGGGCTTTGGGTTTAGTTTTGTTTCCACGTTACAGTAGCACACGACCTGAGAGACGGTCAACTCAGAATACGTAGTTAGAGGCAAACAGAGCTGACTGCTGTGTGAGTTTGACTCGTCTCCCTTGACTCTGAGCTCGTCTTCTGCCTTCCTAGCCCCATCCACTGTGTCCAGTATCCTATGCCACACTGCCCCATCTGCCCCATGAGTCCTTGAATCTGCCTTTCTATCTTCAAATCAGCCTGACACCACCTATCATCAATGCCTGGATTTTGTTTTACATCTGGTCACTCATGTGACCCTCCCACAGTGTGCAAGCCACCTTCACCAACTCCAGGACAGGTCTAATATTACAAGAATTCAATTCTTTCCCAAAACATACTTGGGATTGGTATAAAGCACATCTACTCTCTTTCTCACTACCTCCTCCCTTGCCACATAAAATGATCCAATTTTGACACAAAATCTCTACAATAGAAACTTGGTTGAAAGCTGAGTCTTTGGGAAACTGAACCTCAGTGCTAGGAGGTTACAGACCTATTTCAGTAATAAGCGCTTTTTGCACACAACTGGCCTTTTGCAATGGATTCTGTCTGGGGCACAAGTGCTTTTGAATGTTCTCGATAATGCTGAGTCTTAAGCCTCCTGAAGACAGATTATATTTCTTTGGAATGAGCCAGAAACGTTCAGGAACAAATCTGGTGAGGTTCCAGTTGGGGGATACCATTTGGGTCAAAGCTATAAAGTATCAAGAGTGATTTTCTGGTGTGGTTAGGAAATTAGCTCTGAAATTCATTGCAACAGATGCATTCCAGAAATATAGACAGCAATAACACCATCAATGGTATAAAAAATATTTTAGTCTCTAAATTGATAGCTAGATAGATGTGGCTATTTCATGCCTCTTTTCCCTTAAATACGCTATCTGGTCCCTGTGCTTAGAATACAGACCTCTTCCACTCTGCCTCTCCAAATATCTAAAATTTTGTCTCCCTTCAAAATGCATCTTTCCAAAGCCTCCTCTGAGCCCCTTCACCACACACACTTGACATCTGTTGCTTCTCTTAATAATATTTAAAGGACACCAAAAACAATGGCCAATGGCTTCCTTCTGCCCATAATACCAAACTGTCTACTTCCCGCAAACCTCAGCCAGGTTTTAAAGAATCTGACAGAGCAATGGCGTGACATAACCTCTTATAAATGCTGAAAAAGTAACCACTTACTCTTTAGTTTCACCTCACATGATTTGACAGACTTGTCATCTGTCACTCAAAGTCAACTAGGCAGTAATGTTTGAAGACCCTGAAAGTGCATTATTATTTTTTTAAACAATAATGTAAATGCAAGAAGACAAAGAAGGCAAATAGAAGAAATTGTAACATGAGCTAAAGATGAAGCTTAAGATTTAAAAACCAAACACACTGAATTAGTGTGCAAAACTACTGTGGTAACTTGGAGAAACAATTTATTTCCCATCAAGAAACTTAAGGAAAAATGTATCCAGGCCCATATATTTCTCAGTCCATGAAAAGTATGCACCAAAAGCTTATAATGAAGCATGATTCTCAGCATCAAATTCCCTTATCTCCCATTAAAAACCTTATGCAAATCACTTCCGCCCCGAAATTCCCTTTGTGGCCATGGAGCCAACAGAAATCAGTGCTTCTTTCCGTCAAGATGTGTATACAAACACGCCTGGCTCCGAGAGGCTGAAGCGAAAGGAGCACAAATTCAAGCCCAACCTGGGCAACTTAGTAACTTCGTGAGAACTTGCCTCAAAATTTAATAATAATAATAATATTAATAAAGAGCTGATGGATGTCATTCAGTGTGAAAGTCTTGGATTCAATCCTCAATCTCGCGCGTGTGCATGTGTGCGCGCGCATACAGACACACACACACACACACACACACACAGGCATGGAAGCTTCATTCACACATGACCACACACAGCAGACAATGGCAGAGGTGTCCACCCACAGCTGAGCTGCAGCAGGGTCACGCAGAGGGATGCTGTGGCAAAGAGTGGACCACAGATGAACGTAACCTCCTGGATGAACCTCAGAGACAGGACACTGAGTTACGGAAATGTCTCAGTCACTTTCTTCATCGTTGGGACACTGTAATTTAAAGGAGGGAGAGGTTTATTTTGGATCATGACTTGTAGTGGTCCCATCCGTAGTTGGTCGACTCCAAGGCAGGAAGGCCTGGCAGAGAAGAGCTCTCACAATACAGCGGACAGGAAGTGGAGGGTCACAGTGAGGAGGCCCTGGGTTTACTCCCCAGCACTTTAATCAGTAAATAAAGGAACAACTGGATATAATATAATACAAATAAGTGCGAGGACCCCAGTGCTCAAGTTAGCCATCAGGACTGCCTTCTCCACCAAACTTGGAGAGGGCCCTTGGAGGAGCTCTGCATAAAGCAGGTATTTAACAAAAGAGCAAAACAGGAAACACGCCATGCAGCTTGGAGCTCATTTCCAAGAGAGGAATCCTTGACTACCGTAATGTGTAGGATCTTTAAAGAGGGTCTTGGCCTGTAGCGTAGCGACACATGCCTACAGTCCGAGCACTCTGGCAGGGTGAGACAGGAGAACTGCAAATTCAAGGCTGCACAGGGCAATTTAGGGACTGAAAGACCCTGTCTTAAATTTTTAAAAAGAGACAGAAAACGGGCTGGGGATGGGACGTAGCTCTGGCAAAGGCCCTGGTTTAATCCCCAGTACTGTAGAGGAGAAAGAGGAAGAAAAAGAAGAGGAGAAAGGGAGAAGAAGACAAGGAAAAAGAGAAAAGGAGGCTCTGTTTGGAGGGGACCACGGCCACACAGGCTGGCTCACTGTCTCCCACGGAAGCCTCTGATGAGGAAAGTGGAGATGCCACACTGGAACAAAAATGGGGTGCACCTCCACTGCAGCGCTGAGGTCCCCAGATTTACTAAACCACAGTCCAGGGTGCCTACGGAAACGTGGGTGTCCGGCAAGCCTCGGCTCACTGATTTCCGAACGGCCACCTTCTGGCCCTCGGATCGCATCGACCTGTTCATACTTTACACATCCCCTGACCTCAGTGGTTACAAAATGAAACCAGCTGATGAATGAGTAACTGGTTCCCATCCCTTCAGCCTCCTCCGGCCTGCATCACCCTTTTGGAATTTTAATGCAAATGCTGGGACACGTAAAGGAATCCAGAGGTCACAGGCAACTATGTCAAAGTACTTCTCATCTGAAATCTTCTCTCTAAAGGTCACGATTTTTCTAAACTAATGGAGACAACAAAAAAAGTGAGAGAGGGAAGAATAAAGAGGAGAGGAAAGGAGAGGAGAGAGAAGAGGAGAGGGAGGAAGGGGAAGGGGAAGGGAGGGGAGGGAGGGGTAGAGGGAGAAAAAGAAAGGAGGAAAGAAAAATGGGTTATATTTCTGTATGGGGGATGGTGTAGGAAAAGGTCAACTCCTTGGGAGGCCAAGTATTGGAATAAAAAAGGACACATTTCCCGGATACCCAGAAAGATTTATCTGCAAATGCATTGCAGTTGCATGAGTCACACTTTTTAGCTGTGACCTTCTGGGACAGTTGCTGGTGATTATCACCAGCAAACAGGGACTGTGGGAAGGCGACATTTGGTTTGGGACACGGCCCAGGGTTTCCTAGAAGTAGCACCAACAAACAGAGACGGGCAGCACGCTGGGCATGTGACAGACCCACTTGATGCTTAATTCCCCTGAGACCTAGCGACAGAAGTGGGACAGACACAACAGGAGGCAGAAGGACAGAGCTGGAGAGCTAACCCGGGTTCCACCACAGGACACAATGGACAAATGGACATGACTCCAAGTGACATGCTTGTCCCACGGCCCGCACCACTGTCCCAGGCCCTAGAAGATATCAAACGCACTGAAATATGCAGAAGAGATCGAAACAGATCACTTGGTCTCCACAAGTTCCTTCCCACCACTTATTTCTGTCCTCATTACTGACTAGAGAAGCCCATTTTTAGAATAATGGGGTGGCGGTCAGGACAGGAGGAAGCAAAAGTTCTGGGGTTGAATCCAATTCCTGATGCCAAATCAAAGAATCAAAAAGGAAACAATACCCTCCACTCAAGAGAAAAACCCAGAGTCTCACAGTGATGGCCAACAAGGGGCAGCAACAACAGGGGAAAGACAGCGCCCCAGGGCTTCGAGCACCGAGACCAGAAGACACAGGTCTGCGCCCTGTGCTGAGTCCCTGCAGCAGAGCAGTCCGCTCCCTGCTCTGCTCAGCTCTACTCTTCCCCGGTGCTGATCTCCTTCCCTAGAGCTCTGTCACGGAGCAGTGCCTGGGACTCACATCAAGTACCACAAGGCATCCAGCCACTGTGTCCAAGGGACACTCAAAGCTAAAACAGATTCCCACTTCTCCGAACTCTCCTTATCCACCTGCACCCCATACTCCTGGCAGGAATTACTGGTGATGAACTGGGACCCCCAGAGTGGACACCATCTGAACAGACCACTGTGGTGTGAAGTGCTGGGCTCCCCCATGCTGGCTGCCACCTCACAGCCCGGTCTCAGGTCCCAAAGTTGATGAGAGAAAGGGAAGGTCACAGGTGGGAGGGACCAAGGAGAAGGAATGACATGGGCCATCTTCATCCTCGCCCTCATCTTCCCCCTCCGTGTCCCCACTGAAATCTAGGATGAAACCCACCCCAAATCCCCCTCCAAAGTAAGGCTTCCCTCCACCCACCATCTGCCACCAACCTGTCACTGCCCAGCTCAAAGTGCCATCCTTGTGCTCCTTGCCTAGTTTCTACTCCTCTCCATAAAAGGAGGCAGAGCCTTTTGCTAATGCAAAACAAGAGTCTGGCCCTCTCTTCCTGTATAACCTTCAGTGGCTCCCCTGCACCCAGACACCAAGAAACCCTGGACAGCCACGAGCAAGGAGGCCCTGCTACTCTCCATCCCCACCTGGCCACGCTCTCCCAGGTCTTCCATTTGCTCCCCTCGCACTTCGGTGCTCCTCTTCCAACGCTCCACAGGTCTGGCCCACCCTGAATTTCTCTCACTGCTCAAACGCTACCTCCTTAAAGAGGCCTCTGGTCTGTATCACACAGTCTGTATCCCACATCACCGCGCCGCCCTCACCACCCACATACTTCGAATCTCTGCATCCCGTTCACTTCTCCTGCGTCACAGCACAGTTTTTAATGTAAGGTTCCCGTGCACACTTACTCAATCCCAGTTTGAAACAACTGGTATGTTCTGTCTCCAACAGTGGGGTCCTGAGCTGCCTTCCCCAGTCCACAGTGCGAATCCCAGCACTTGATGAGAGGCAGGAGTGACCCCTGTGCTGCGGAAACCAGCAGGACAGCAGAACCCCCGGGGGTCACCTCGCTGCCCCAGATAGATTTTAGCTAGATTTTAGCCAAGAAGCCAGCTACGGAGCACCTATGTCTCATTTGGGGAGACCATCACAGATGGGGTCCCTTACCCAGCACGCACAACTAATGCCACTGTGCAGATTCCACGACAAGCAGCATATGGCCCCAGCCAGTTCCCTGGTTCTCAGGGCAGGGCTGCTTTCCAGACTTAACATATGGAAATCCCACTCTGGAAGTTTGCTAAAGCCCAAGGACCCGCACATCCACGTTCTAACCCCCCTTGTCTTTAGTTAAGGGGGCTTTATTTGCTCGGGTGTTCTGCTTTGTTTTGTTTTCCTTCCCAGAGTGAATTCCTAAGTGGAAAGTTTGCTTTGGTTCTTCCAACACTGTTTTCACAGCAGCTGGAGGACACAGGCTACTGTCCTCGCTCTGGTAAACAGAAAGGCCAAGCTTCGGTCCTCAGTCACCAGGACAAACACGCCCCCACACCCCTGGGCGCTGGCGGCCACATGCAGTGTGTGTGCACAGCAGGCCAGTGGCACTGAGGAAGCAGTCGGCAGTCTGCTAGCTATGACTGCACTGGGGTTCACGCAAAACCCAGCCCTCAGATGCATTAGTGGCTGCCTTTCAAAATGGCCATTTTCGCGAGTCTATTGACTGCTCGGCTACAGCTTCTCCTGTAAAGACTCTCTGCCTAGCTCTCAAGAAAGAGGCTATTTATGCAAACCCATTTAAAAACTTGCCTCCCTAGGAAAACTTTCATGGACATCAAGACACTCATAAGGGGTGAACTCTTTATATGAAACCCAGCAACACTGGAAGTTTTAAATGCTTTCTTGATTGTTGTTTTCCAAAAAGGCTATCGATCCCATTCTACTAATAGGGAAACTACAGTAACTCAGACAGGAGGAGGGCTGTAACTAATCTTTGCACCATCTATGAAGGAAGAATCGCTAAGCAAATTATAATGCATGAATAAGGTTGTTCCAAGAATAGATAAAACACTTGGCAGAAACTATTTTCAGTCTCCTCTAGTACTTTGGAGCTACCCATTAATTTATAAACAGTTGATCTACTAATTACAAAAACTCTTTATCTATTCATTTAATCAAGTCCCTGAGGCAAGCAACTGGGCCTGAGCCCATTGGCTGATACAGATTGGCTCTTTGTACCTCAGAGAAGCACTTTCTTTCCCAAAGCAAGACGAGTCTCATTTTCTAAAGTTTAGATATGAGCTTGGTGGAGCATGCTTGTAATCCCAACAACCCAGCAGGCTGAGGCAGGAAGAACTATGCAAGCATAAGGCAAGGCTGGGCTACCGTCAGTTCCAGGCCAGCTTGAACTGCAAAGCAAGACCCTGTCTCAAAAAACAAAATCATCAACAACAATTATAGGGGTTTTTTTCCTCCAGATCTTACTTTTCCTCCAGATCTTACCCCACCCCCTGCCATCCTTATTAGTTTTCTACAGCTGCTATAATAAATTACCAAACAGAAGTTTAGGGCACCACCCATTGTGTAGCTCAGGGCTCTTCAGTCAGAAGTGCGGGGCAGTGTGACCTTAGACTGTGCCCTGGGGCCCTGGCCTTTCCCTGAGCTAACTCCATGCTTGGTATTGAACCCCTTGGGGCTGCAAGGCTGATGTCTCTATTTCCTCGCTGCCTGGCAGTGAGGGGTCACCCTCACTTGACAGAGGACAACGGCACTTCTTACCACAACTCTTGTCCGTCCCCACAGAGACACCTCCTCCATCACTGTCTGAGTCTTTCTCTGGAGGAAGCGTCTAATCTCTGCTAAGGGTTCATTCAATAGGGGCAGGTCCACACCAGATGATCTCCCGATCCCCAAGTCAGCTGGTGAGGATCTTCACCACATCCTCGATGACCTTTCCAAAGGCACCTACATGACTGGGAAGATGTGTGTCCACTTGGGTGTGGAAGTATTAGGGCCATTTTAAAGTTCCACCTTCCATCCATTGTGCAGTATTAAGGCCTTTTCACAAGATGAACAATAAAAATATGTTTGCTCCCTGCACCCTTCTTCTGTTCTTGCTGGGATTACAGCTGTAGTCTTCTGCCTTCCTCGTGTATCTTCCAGAGCCATCTAAAAAGACTCTCCCGTCATCAGCCTCAAATATTTGTGGGTAAAAATGAGAATATGCAAATATCAATATGCAATAGCAGGAATAATAGTTCAGGTATCACAAGTACAGACGCAGTCTGGATCTCCCTCTCTTTCAAAGCATAGAAGTGGTCCTGGTACAGCAAAATCCTTCTAAGCACTGAAAAAGCAAACGTCTAGAATGATAAAAGTATGAGATCTTTCTGGGCAATCTAATGAGCTCAAGTGTGTGCACATGTGTAAGCGTGCTTGTGTGCACACGCACGCACCGCGAAGGGCTACACAAAGGGATGTGTGCTTGCTTCCAGAGCTAACAGTGACACGCGAGCAGAGGCACTGCTCCCAGTTCCGGTTAAGCGCCCTGCCTGGCCCTCTGTACTCTGATCTCCCGCCTTGCTGCCTTCACTTTGCTCATGGGTCCTCCGTGTTCCCTGGTTCAGTCCTATCGGAATATCCGGATATAAATGAGAAACGGTAAGAAACTCAGCAAACCCGCTGTGTGGCAGGCAAGGGGAGATGGACCAGCAAAACAGAGGCGCCCGTGCTAGGAGCAAAGACAAGCGACAGTCAGGTGGCTGCCAGGAAAACCCACTCAGAGTGGTGGCTGGTGTGGGGTAGAGGTGCTTATCAGGTGTGACAGTGGGGGACATCTCTTATCACTGAGGAGATGGCAAGGGACATCTCTCTTATGACTGAGGAGACCTTGGGAACTGCCCCAGACCTGTGCTGCCCAAGTCTGCTGACTTCCAAGTCCAACAGGCCATTCGGGGAACAGAAGCCCTGCACGGTGACCGGGGTCCCATCAGACGGAAGGGAAGCCACCAACAGGAGCTGAACTGAAGCACATCCTGACAGGGTTATCAACTGGAAAAGACATCGGGAGTATGTGGCTGGGGTCAGGCTGCAGGGGTCGGAGCTGTTAAAGAAGACCTGAAAGACAGACTGATCAGAAGCTGCCTGGTGAACCCCTACAATCAAAATGAACAGGGGAGGTGAGGGGGTTTAATTGAGTGAAAAGTGAGTTAGAATCTGAAAAGCCTGGACCTGCCTGAGAGCTAATGATATAGAGGAACGAAACTCTCAAGCTACTGTATCTGGTACGAGTTCGTGTTCTCTAAAATCGGAGAATGAATGTTAGGAACAGCTGAGGTTAACAGCAGAATATATTTATTGAGAGAAAGAAAGCTTCTATCCAAGAGAGACTGAAGGGGTCCCAAGCAGATTGCCCAGGATCTGTCTTTTCCAGGGACTTTTATAGAGTAAAATCACAGGGTGAGACAGGTTTAAGGTGGGGAAAACTGGGCACTCACAAGGCAGATGGGCATAAGGTGGGACAGAACTATGGTAAGCCAATAAGATTAATAGTTCAGGTAAAATTGATTAAATTGGGGACAGATGGGGAAGCGAGTCAGGTAGAAAGTGGGCATTCTTAGACAGCAGTGACTCTTCCTGAGGGGGTTGGGATGGTGACGCCTGGCTTCCTCAGGGTGCTAGGGAGCTATTTAGAACATCAGTCCTTAGGATATGAATGTATTTGCTTGATCTTTTCTTTTGAGGCCTGGCCCACAGCAGGAGGTGCCCGTCTCCCCCATAGTTGCAAGGTATCTGGGCTTCTGCACTGGCTCCTTCAAGGACCTAGCCCTGTCTCACTGCCTATAGTATTGTTAACTAACTCAGCTGCCTGTAACACTATCAGCAAGAAGGTGATGCAGGGAAGAAGACTTGGGGTGGGTGGGCTCTTGCCTGGAGGAACGGTCTCCCAGCAGGAGGAAGCATCAGCCAACCGCCCAGCTCCCGAGGGTCACAGTCACGTAGCAACCTGGTAACTGCTCCTTGGAACTTCTGCACATGGAACTGCTGAACCAAGGAAGTAATCAAAAGACAAAGGAAGTCTCTGGGGACAGAGAGGGCTCTGGAAATGTGAGACACTGACTGAGCCTCACTCACAGCGCCAGCTCCCCAAGGTGCACACCACACTTCTCTCTCCCAGTGTCCTTTCTGCTTGGCACACAGCTGCCTTTCGGGTAGATTTGTATCCCCCTGTGCTGGGAGAGAGAAAGCCTGCAGGCACTCATCTTGCCTGTTAGCACTGCGTAGCTCAGTTCCTATGGGAGGCCTCCACGCACTGCACACAGGCACTGCCATGCACCGCCACGGCCAGGTAGCGCCGGAAAGTGATCCCTGGGGACCGGTTCCTGGTGTTACAAAACAGCCTCCACCTGTCCTGGCTGTTTGCGCTAAGCACAGAGAGTCCAGGAGGGAATGAGGCACCGTGGGGTAGGGGAGTTATGGGATGATTAGAAGCAGCACACCAGAAAACCTCAGCAGGGAAGGCAAAGACACCACCTTCCCTTGAGCTGCTTTTCCTAACTCTGCACAACGAGGTGCAATGAGGGTGCATAGCTGCGTCTATTTCATGAGCTCCATGTAAGGCAAAACTTGGGCTAATCAAGGTAATGTCGATTACTGGCTCTCTGGCCAATGGTCATGTATTGTGATTTAATCTAAATTGTTCAAAGTGATAAATAAATCACTTTTTCTATGTAATGCTCTCCGCTCTGCACCCTTTCTTGCCCAGTGTGTGCACAATGGGCAAACAGGAAAGGACTGGAGAAATAAGAAGTAGTGATTAAAATTTGACTTTTCATAACATATTGAGCATAATCACAGTATTTATTTTGTAGGACTATTGTGAATGTGTAGACTTATGTTTACTGCTAGGCGAACAATTATTTATAAAATAATATTAAACCCAGTATTAGCTGGCTATTTCAGACACTTAATACTTGCAGCGATCCATGTTATATTTACCACACTGAAGCTGTTTTTTCTTTTCCTTTTTTTCTTTAGAATCACCCTCATTGTTGAAAGTAAATGTACTCTTAGGGTGCGAATATTAGTGTTCCAATAAGCATGTGATTATATTAAGGTGGTGGTAGTGGGAAGATAATCTTGATTCCATTGGGAATCTTAGGTTTTCGGGAATTTATTGGGAAAATAGTTTTTCCTGTACTGCTGAAGTTTCTTTTTGGTAAACAGTATCTTTCTAAAAGAAAAAGCATGAAGGAGAAATTGCGGTGTATATACATGTCCTCAAATGACCAGCATTGTATTCGTGAGTACTGTGTATCTTGCAATGAACAGTGTGGAAGCTGTTCACTTTTCAATCTGAAGTAAAATACTTTCAAGAACTTTAAAAAAAAAAGTTGACTTTTCCCCTCCTTGGAGGCTCTATATTGCTCCAGGGCAACTGAGCCAAACCCTGTATCTGTGCAGGAGGACCTCAGAAAAAACTCTCACAAATGAGAGAAGGACTAAAGACAGGTCAAGAAGACGAGGAAAAACTGTACTGTTAAGAAAACTGCAGCTTCAGGACATAACCAAAGTTAACCAAAGCCACTATGCTTTTTTTTTATTACCTGCCAGACTACTCACCCCCAAAATTCCTAAGTCTTAAAAGACACAGTGAGCCCACAAATTGGGCACCCGTCTCTCACCTTTACCTCAAGAATTTTCTTCCAATACCATAGATTTCCCAGTCCCACAGACTTCCACCCTGAGACCACACAGATTCCCCAGCTCCAGACACGAAGTGTCTCATCCCCGAGAGATGGCCTGTCTTCCTCCGGAATGTGCTCTGCTTGATAAATCTGCCCGTGACCCTCAACCATCGCTTTTGTGTGACAAGTCAATGAAGCTACTGAGTGGGAGAAGCAGGGCGAGTTGGGGTCCCCAGCTCCTCCATGGGGCAGGGGGTGCTCATCGGACCCTTCTGTTGACATAATGACAACCAGATCCTGGATGGCACGCAACACTCAGTATCAGGACACTCACAGCAAACCACGGGAGGATGAACCAAAGTCAATTTCAAGCTGCAAAATGCCAAATGCACAAACGGGCATCTACCCATGATGGTGCTTAGGGGCAATTTCCCAAGAGAATTACTTCCTTAAAAGTATGATTTTCATCAGAGTTGATCGCTCAAAATAACGTATTCACAGTACTTGGCATCAGCGCAGTGACAGGCATGAACACCCGGACTTAAGACTGCTCCAGTCTTTGTCTTTTTGTTTTCTTCTGCTAATAAAACTTCACATCGTCCCAACAAGTAAGTAATTAGAAGTGCTGAACCATATTTCTTGGGGCCAGAAGTTAAAACTACCTGGCATACCACCAAAAATGCCCTCTAAAGCCAGGCAGACGCATCCAGACAGGCCTGACAACAAAACATTTCTTCCTTTGTGTAACCTCCGTCATTACTGCCTTTTCTAACATGACCTTGCAATGTAATTTAAAATGTAACGGGACATTCCTTCCTCTGTATGACCTATGCATTGTATAACTGATGGCCTTGCAGTGTGACCTGAAATGTTTCAACTCCCTTGGCAACCCGAGATGCCACCCAGCCCTCCAATCAGCCTCCGTAGCTCCCAGGTTGCTCTCCCCATAGAGGCTACGAAAACCTACCAGGTGGAGCTTGGACTCTTTGAGACCCCAGTCAAGCCCAGCAGTGCAATAAACTGCCTCCTAAGCCTTAGAAAAGAATTATCTGGCGTCATCACCTCCCCTGCTGACACCTTTCTTTACTCTTTCTTTCACAGAGAGTAATTCTAGAACTAAAAGAGCAATGCCCATTAATCCCGGCCAGTGCCTGCATGGCCATGTCCCTAAGGTAAGTATGTCACACAGCCTGGCTTTCAATAAGAAGAGAAAATGCAAATTAAAGATGAGATATAAACCAGTTCCAAAGAAAGCTGTGCATCGAGCATTGGTTCGCTTCCTGAAAACTTGCTGTTTATAAACCACTTATAAAAATGTATACCAGAGACACGGGGATGTGTGGCCAGCGGTTACCAGGAGGATCCGTCACACACCTTGAGGCTCCTGCAACCAGAGCCAAGTTGCAGCTACTGCGTGAAAGATCTTGCACTTCACAACGGCTTTTTCATAGAGACTGGGCTTTGGGTTTTCAGTGTGATCACTACTGCTGCACAACCAGGGTAAACAAAATGGCCCTTGGAAAGGCCAATCTCAGCCAGCTTAAGACACAAGTACTTTTCTAAAGGCTCAGACTCTCTGAAGCAAGGAGAAACCCACCCTGTTTTAAATAATGTTCTCTCTAGTGCTTGCAGCCTGGACATAGCCAAATCTCTCTCCCTCTGAAGTTATTTGTGAGGTTGTTTCTTTAGCAATACCTCATGGGAGGTGGAAAAAATAGGAACCTGAAGGAAGAAAGAACTATGAATGGAATGATTGATTTTTATCTTCAAACCTGCTTGGGCTGGTTCTATTTCAGTGGCCAACTTTTCACAGACACTTCGCTGAAATCACTAAGAGGAAAAAA
>PVJX010015539.1:0-42322 GCA_004027295.1 Dolichotis patagonum | reverse complement strand
GTATCTTAGTGAATCTTGTCATCTTCAGTGTAGTTGCCTATACTCTTAGACTTGATGCTATCCATCACAACAGATTTAAATAAAATCAGTCAATACAAAGTAGCAATCTAACAAACCAGATTCAAATAAGATCAGTTATAATAAGACAGTGTAAGTTATAAAGGGCTTCAGATTAAGTTGATAGGAAAATTAGGGATGATTACCATAATACGGCCTCTTATCTTCGGGATAGCTGACCCTGTCCTCAAGTCTAGTGTAAGTAGATAAACTGGAACAGCATGTAATCCATCCAAGAAGAGTGGTGAAAATAATGTAAATTTTAAATCTTGTTACCCCATTAACAGTATCCTCTGCCTTCATTTTTTAGACAATTCCTCTCCTTTCACTCCCATGGGGTGCACTGCTTGTTTTGGGTCCCACTGCCTCCCTATATAGAGCAGCTCAATGGACCCTATCTCCTGATCTACTCTGCCTGTGTTTCTCTCTGTTAGTATTTCTAGGCCCTCTATACTAGAGATTATAGCCAATCTTCTCTGCCTCATTTCTGCTATGCTATTTTTCTGCCATTGATAGTCTATTTTTCTCTTCCACTCCACTGTCTGCCTCATTCACTGAAGCCTCTCTGCCACTGTCCCTGAAATGCTCATATTCTTGTTCTCTCTCCCTAGAATGTCCTTCAGTATTTTTTGTAGGGTTGGACTGGTTGTCACAAATTCTCCTAGCTCCTCTTTGTCATGGAAGCATCTTTTTTCTCCATTAATTTCTAGAGAGAGTTTTGCAGGATACATCAATCTGGGCTGGAGATTGTTCTCCTTCAGTGCTTGAATTACTTTACTCCAAGCTCTTCTTGACCTGATGGTCTGTGTCGAGAAGTCTGCCATGATTTTGATGGGTTTTCCTTTATAGGTTATCTGTTTCTTTTCTCTGATGGCTTTTAATATTCTGTTCTTATATTGAATTTCTGGGATCTTGATTATTATGTGTCTGGGTGTAGCTCTGTTTGGGTTGTAGGTGGCTGGAGTTCTATATGCTTCTTACCTCTGCATATCATTTCTTTTTTCTATGCTTGGGAAATTTTCCTTGATAATTGCTGTGAATAGCCTTTGTAATTCCTCTGGTTTGATTTCTGCTTCTTCATTCACATACTTTATTCTTAAGTTATAGATCCTCTTGTCATCTTCCAGTCTTTGTATATTTACTGCCTGCTCCCTTGTTATTTTTAAGAGACTTTCTCTTTGATGATCACACATTGCAAGCCTGTGTTCAATTTTTGATAGTCTATCTTTGGTTTCTTTCAAGCAGTTTTGCCAGCTTTCTATGGAGTCTTTAGTTTCCTGATAATCTCTTTGAATTTGCTTCATAAATTCTAGTTTTTTTCTGAATTCTTCATTAAATTTTTCTCTCCATTTTTGTTCCTCCATTCTTCTGTCTGTGCCTTCTTGAGAGGTGCCCAGCCCTTCTTTTATTAATCTACTTATCTCTTGTTTAATTTAAATTAATATTTCAGTTTTGGTCCCGGTTACAAGGTCCTGAAGATATCTGTTTATGTCTACTAACACTGTGTTTGATGTTGCATTTTTGCTGCCCTCAATCTCCTTTGTATTTACCTCTCCTGGATCAATGTTCTCAGGGTTGGGTGCTGGGAGTTCTTTCGTATTTCTCCCTTTCGTCATGTTTTTGGTTCCTTCCATACAAGTGTACAGTGTAATGCCCAGACCCTTTTCTTGTTGGTTAAGGCTCCTCTAGAGGGTGCAGGCTAGGAGCTTTAGCCCTCTTCAATAGGTTATCAGAGATTAGAGTTCACCCACGGGCAGTGTGCGCTAGCTCCTCCCTTCCGGGCCAGTCAATCTTTGCAGGCCTTCACTGATTCAGTGTGCACTGATCTCAGGGAAGTAATATTGTAGTGACTCACTGGCTCCCCACCAGGGGCGCAGCCTAATCCAAGCAGATTCCACCAATCCACTTGGCGAGGGGAGCAACCAGCTGAAGCCACTTCCTTATGGAGTTAGGGCTGTCCTGCCCAAATCCAACATGTCGTCCAGTCGGTTTCCCCTTTCCTGTGGGAGGGTCTTATTCCCATCACTCACCGTGTGTTGATGCCCGTCCCTGAGAACTGCAGGGCTCTCCGACCTCTGACTTTAGCGTGGCTGCAGTGGGAATTCACGGTGCCTCTGGGTGGGTCGAGTGCAGGGCCGGTCCAGGCGAGCTGCATGCAGGGCTGTTCAGCTCTGTGCCCTGGTGGCTCAAGCCAGTCGCTACGGTGTGGATCGCTTGTTCAGGTCAGGCAGGAATTCAGGCGGCTCGAGGAGGGCGCCATGCTCGCTGATCTTAGCTTCTCTAATGGTAGTCCAAGGACCTCATATTCGAGCAGTTTTTTGCACTTTAGTTTTTTCCTGGGTTGTGAGAGTCCATCTCTATCTGTTTGGGTCTCTCCAGGGTGTTTTTTTCTGGCATCTGAGCCATCTCTCTCAGAGAGGGTCTCTCTCCTGCTACCTACCAGTCTGTCATCTTGTTGACATCTCTGGTTTAGAGAATTTTAACAATATAAGAATAATAGATTTCCAAAGAGGAACAAGTCTGAAAATATATTCTTGACCATTTTGGGGTAAGAATTCAGCAATCTTAAGTGTGCATACAGTTTAAAATTAAAAAAAAAACTTTTCTAGAGAATGTTAGTAATGTGTATTTATATTTCTACTGAAATTCCATAATACTGTGGGGAATATAATGATTACCCTATGGACTAAGACACTGCTCTGTTTCATTAAAACACTTCCTGCTCATGAAGAACTGTTTCTAGATAATCTGATCTGTGAAAGCTAATTTGGAGAACTGACCTTTCCTGAGGAGATCTGTGATTTCATTGTGTTTGCCAAATATGTCCCACCTATTATCTATAACCATAGCAATATTTGACTGTCTATATAGAAGGGCTTTTGCCTCTAGACTACGCTGTGACAATGAGCGATACTAAATATTGTTACATATTTATCCATTCTTATTGTGGTGCTGGGGATTGAACTGAGGACTTGGTGCATGCTAGGCAAGTGCTCCACTGCTAAGCTACTATGCGCTATCCAGTATTGCTACTTTCAATGAGAGGAATATCTTTGTAGTTATAGCAGAAACATATACCGCAGCTCTTCTAAGCTGTTAAATGTCCTATCTCATAGAATCTAGTATTTTCATGCCTGATCACTTTAATTACCTTTCCACTTTGATTCCATTTACCAAAATCCTAACATAGTTGGTGATTAATAAGGAAAATACAACTGATTTCCTCAAAAGAGGCTATAGCAGTTTTGAATGTTTGTTTCATTACTTTGCTTATTGTCTTCTCACATCTTTCCCTAAACTTAATCACATATTTGACATCATAATTTATCTATAGAACATTTCAAATACATTTTACTCATCTATACAATCTTTTTTTTTTTTGTACTGGAGATTGAATGCATGACCTTGCACTCGCCGGGCAGACACTTATGCCACTAGCTAAATCTCTAGCCCCATACCATTTTTTTTTATATTGGTACTAGGGATCAAACTCATGACCTTGCACTTGCTAAGCAGGCACTTATGCTGCTGAGCTAAATCCCCAGGCCCCCACACCAAAATTTTATTACATGATCACGGAATTTAGATTTGTTACAGTGATATATTTAATATCTTTTTCCCAACCATTTCTTCCTGCCTAGAAAACATAGAGATATCTTCCTTTGATGTTGGCTGATTTTCCAATTACTGTCCCAAAAATGTATTGTACAAATTTATGAAAAAAGTGTGTGCTTACATATCAATATTATAAATCACAAGTAATTTGATTTCTTTGTTTCCATTCTCAAACTACTAATTGAGATTTACCATTGAATCTCTAGTTGGAGAAAGGATTTGTCTCAGTTTCTTATTGAAATTGATTTAACTGATAAGTATCCACTTACTAAAACTTTTCCTTTCTTGATCTCAAGGAGTTCCTTGAACTCTTCTCTATAAAAGTATAAGTCAAAACTTCACTGATCGTCATTTCTGGAGTGCTCTTGTTACTGCAATTACCTTAATAAAATCAATATTTCTACTTCTGTTTTTAAATGATGTTTTTAGAATGACCTCTCCCAATTTATTTCTTTCTATTTTATACAGCCAGTATGATTCTTCTCTCTCAAGAATGCCTGTCAACCTAATTCTTAGGAGCTGTTCTGTATGCTGTTGGAGACCACTAAGCAGCGGCCCTGAGCAGGATTTGAAATTAACTAATTGGCTTTCTATGTTTATCGGTGAGTCTGTCCTAGGCCTCGGCCCCTTGCCTGGTGATGGGAGCTGATTCATAGTAGGTGAACCTCTATGAATCACTGGTCCTGGCTGAGGCCTGTAGTGGCCTGTGAGGCCACAGATACCTCAAAGGGCAAGATAAGGCCACAGCTGCGGACACTTGGCTCCAACCCCAAATAACAAGATAGAGGCTGCAGCTGCAGGAATTATTCCTACAGTCTCACTCCTACCATGTCTTCATGATAAGAGAGCTTTACTGAATTGACTTAATTCATTGCTTGGAGACGTCCTTGAAGTGACTCCCAGGGTTCTGCTCATTGCCTGCACTTTCCTCAGTTTCTCCACACCTTGCTGTTGATCCTAATAAAGTGGGCTAAGCCAGAAAAGCTTTTGTCTTAGCCTTCAGAGTCTTGAGCTTAACTAAAGTGTTTTGACCCTTCTGGAGCCCTAAAAAATCATACAATTGTCTCTTTTTATTTAACCTCCACCATATTTTCCTTTGGGAGATGAGGGATCTAGATCAGGACCGGATAGTTTGCTTCCTTCTGAAACTCTTCACCTTTTTCAACAATAACAAAAAAATACATTACTTGAGTAATCAAATACTTTTATGATGTTAACTTCCACCAAATGGGCACTTATTTTTGAAACTCTGGACATATACTTTCAAATATCTGTGGAAAATTTCTAGGTAAACATGCATATATGTTTCAAATTTACCAAGTTCCAAACCAAACTCATCACTCTCTCCCCATTTCATTCTTATCTTTCAAATATATTTTTTTCCTTGAAGAATGGCACTACTATCTATTTAGTTTCTTAAAATAGAGAACTGAATATAGCCTTGATTCTTTCCTTAGGCCAAAATCCAGTTAATTCATAAATCCTTTCTTTCTTTTTTACTGATTCATTCAGGCTCCCTGTTCTTATTTCTCCTCCTCCTACCCTTCTTCTTCCTTTTCTTCTCCTCTTCCTCTTCCTTCTTTTATTTTAAAGAGACTTCAGTGCATTCATACTCATTCCCTCTGGCTTAGATCATTTTCTCCCTCCAATTCATCCTCAACAGTGTTATTAAAATTGACTTTTGAAATGTAAACCTGATTTTATGCTAATAACCAAAATATAATGTCGAATTCCTTCTTTTAATACCAAAGACTCCTTGGAATGGGATTCTCATTCCCTCACCTGAAAGTTTGAGCTGCTTTTTTTTTCCTGTGTTATTCTCATCTTGTGTTTATTAGTGGACATTAGTTATATAGACTAACAAGCTTCATTGTGGCCAATAAATTCGTGCACTTACGTGCTGTACTCGTCCCCTCACTACCCCTTGTTCTTCTACCCCCAAGTTTTCACACATTTGGAAGGGGAGTTTAATGCAAATAATGCATGTGAATCACCTCCCTTTCCCTATTATGTACCCTTACACCTACCCTACTCCTCCTCATTGCTTTCTACTTGTCCAGTAAGTCACCCTTCTATTTTGTGTCATTTTTTTCAGACTTTTAAGTGATTTTTATGTATATTGGGGATAATACACAATACTCATGTTTCTGATTCTAGCTTATTTTGCTCAGCATGATCATCTCCAGATTGATACTTTTCCTGCAAGACAAAATTTCATTCCTCCTTAAGGCTGAATAAAACTCCATATTGTGGGGCCAGGGATTTAGCTCAGCCGTGTACATGCCTGCCTGGCAAGAGCAAGGTCATGAGTTTGATCCCTGGTATCAAAAGTACATAGTGTGTAAACTGTATCTTTTTTGAATTGCTCCTTTATCTGCTGTGTCATCTTCTTTAGTCTATTTCTAACCTCTTTGAAGACGTTTATATATTTTTTAAAAAATCAGTCTTTTTAATTCATTGTCTGGCATTGCAATTATTTGCTATTTTGCATTAATTACTAATTATGGACATTTGGGAGAGTCATGTTGCCTTGCCTTTTCATACTTCTCTTGTTTCTATGTTGAAATTTCTACACCTTTTTGAAGGGCTATTTGTTGTAGTTGGAGTACACAAGGGATAAGATTTTACATAGGACACATGATTTATAGGATCATTTTATAATATTCACCCAAAAAGCTGAATGCAGAAGAGTGCAAGAGATTTATTCATACACTAGAGACTGAAAGAACCCAGCTGTCGGCCTGGATTCCACTGCAATATCCTCCAAAAGTTCAGCTGGAGGATGTGAGTACACAACAATAGCTCATGCAGGTCTGTATGAAGTATCTGAGCTAGGAAGTCCCAAAAGTCAGCAGTGGAAGCTAGAAGCTCTGTTCCAGTGGGATGAAGGATCTGTGCCAGCAGGCTGAAGGCTCTATACTGGAGCCAAAAAGCAATGCTCAAGGTAAGGACCAGAGCTCCCCGAAGAGACCCACAGCCATCCTCAGTGATAGCAAGGATCCAAGCTCCTCTGACAATGAAAACAAGTTCATAGCAGGAAAACCAGCATGACAAGGCTCTCTAGGAGGCTCAGCAGTGCACCATCTTGCCCTCTAGTTCTCCTTTTCTGCTGTTGGCAACAGTCAGAACTACGCTGATTCAGTTCACCTGGGTGTTACATGTTGATAATTAGTTAATCCATCACAGACATCTCTTCTACTTTTAAGATCTTCTTAATGTACAGTGTTCTTTCAAAGCCTTGATACCCAACACAACTCATAGACAAGAAAATGAACAGCAGTAATATTGATGACACAGTGACAAACCAGAAATTAATAGGCAGCAAAAGGCAATGAAAAACAACAACTATATTATCATTAACAATAGAAGAGAATTCAGCAATAACAATGTAGAGTAAATTAAAAAGCTAAAATTTAATAAGGGTTATACTGACAATTTAAAATGGAGGGATGAAGAAAGGGAAAATTGAAGTATAATTTAAAAAAGAAAGGAAAATGAAAGATGAGAAGAGATGAGTTTAAAAGCACAGTTAAAAATAAAAGTAAATAGACCTAGAGTGCTTGCAAGAAGCCTGATTTCAATATCTAGTACTAAAACTCACACACACACACACACACACACACACACGCAGAAAAACATTTAAAAACCTCCAAACATTTCTGATCAGAAAGGTTTTTGTAAACTCTTTACCTTTGTTATACATTCCTCCCATGTTGTGTTACAAAATTCGTATCATGGTATATCCATACAAAGCTATGTACGGCCCTGCCAAAATGAAGGAGTGACCTATTCATTTCAGTATCCCATAAACTAGCTTATTGCCTAGCCCTTTTCATTTTAGCCCTGGAGAGATTTCCCTAGCACTACAAGCACTAGAGTATTACAGTTATTTAGGTCTATTTGTTTCATGCCCATTTTCATGGGGAAGCTAAAAATAAAATTCTAATTCCAACCACCAATCACTTTATCAAAACAAGGTATCCCTTATTTGAAATAAACAAGAAAACCTTTACCAATATAAAAACACTACATATGAATATAAAGAAAATCTCATCGTGTGAGCATTAGAAAAGCCACACAGTACAGGTTGGAAGAATAAGTAGTCATCCTGTGCACAGCAGTTTTATAGTAAGTTTTATCACTTACTGTAACCATTCTTATTTGTTTCTATAGGTCAAGGACCATGGCCATTATTGCTGTTATCATCTTTTTAGATTAAAATAAAAGTTGCCCTTACCAGCAAAAGAGCAGAATGGCTGGTCAATCTTGGACAATTCTTGAGGTAATCACAAATCACTTTCCAGAAGATTTCTCTAACTGCCTGAAATCTAGGCACCACAGTTTTAGTTAACATCTTTCTAGTTATTTTTATATTATTTGTGGTTCATGAAACTAGAACTCAATCAATTTTATTAATTTCCCTCTCCAATGAAGAGATAAGTAATGCAAACTATTTTGACCTTCCACATTTCAAGTACAAAGTCCTAACCCATATATGTAGCATGCAGGATTAGAATACAGTACTTTTAGTCAGATACTTTGATATTCTTTTTCAAAACTATTTTTAGAGGAATAAAATTCATTGATACGCTTTAGTCTGTCAATCTAGTTTAAATTATTTCTCTGCACTTAAAACACTATGACTTTTTACCAATTTAATAAACACATCTAACACTTTTTCACTGATGAAACAAGAATACATATATTGATCTAGTAGTAGACTGCCTCCCTCCACTCTAAGGAAACTCTGAAATTAATCAGGTATCCACCCATCTTCCACATATATATTGTTAGGTTTTTGGCACAATAAGAAGGAAGATATAAATAATAGTAGTCTTTATTCGAAGGACGTGGAGAGAAGTCCATGACTGTAGACAACCTGGCATTCTCTGACCTGAATGTGGGGTATGGGATATACATATAACCTCTGACCAGGGTGGTGCTTAGGGCGGGCATTGATGATGCACAAGGAGCTGATTGAGACATTTTTCATGCCACTGGGAAAGGAAAAAGGAAGTTGTCATAGGGGAAGGAGGAAGTGACCTACTTTTTGGTTCTGCCTCCCAAAGCAGTTTATTCTAGGGCAAAAACATTTCATATAGGTATCTCGATTAAGGATCATGTGATTTTCAGAAATACATCTAATTACAATCCCACTCTCCTTTTCAATAATTGTTTTACAACTGACCTACATCTATATAGTCTAATTTTTAATACACTGTAGACCTTGATGCGATTCTGTTCAACCTTCACTGGGTAAGAAGGGAATGGAAATCGTTTGCCCCATTACCACTCACTCTCATTCTCCATTCTCCTCTCAGCTTATTCTTAGGTGTTACAAGGAATAAAGGCTGAGGCTCCCTTTGACCAGCAACAATTTTCTCCACTTCTTATTTTGTCCTGAATCCACACTGGAAGCAGTATTTCTAAAGTAAGTTTCTGGTGACTCTGTTGACATAGGGCTGGAGGGAAGGATGTGTGAATGTCATGAGTGTTGATAAGAGACAAAGGTTTGTATTTTCATAAATTGTATTAAATTATTTTTTAAAACTCAGAATTTTTGTTACTAATTCTTCGTATATATGTATACGTAGTTTAGGTGGCTTTGTACATGTTTTCCATGAATCCATCATAGACATATTCTAAATAGGGGTCTCTCATGCAGACACACACAGTGGTAGAGGCAAAGGACAAATTAGCTTTCTCTGACTACTAGGTTGATCTTCTCACCATGTGCTATGGTACCAAGGAGTTTAATTTGTGTCACCACATTTCAGAGTAATCAAATTCTGGAGTCCTTCTTATTTTGGAATTCCCTCTAAGTGTACCCCTGTATCAATGTTCCAAGTAGGCTGATGTTTTCATAGTCTCCAAAATATATTAGTTGTTATTTACTATTCTGAGCCACCTTTTCCTCTAAATTTTAAGACTACTTCTATGAGAATTTTTTTCTCCAAAGTTGGCCACAGAGGAGCATATTTTGAGGTAAAAATTTGCCCCTAAGCCTGTTTACCTACAATCTGAATTTATGTAGAGCTGTCAGAGTAGATTAAGAGTTGCCTACAGAGGGTTCTTTGACAGATATGAGTAAGAAATTCACTGAAATAGAAAATCACCTGAAGGAATGGAGTTGTTTGGACTATAAATGAAAGCTCAGAAAAGAAGAAGAGGAACTCCACCATGGGAATTTTGATGTGTTTGTACTGTGATTTGGAAACAATGACTGTACGTGGAAGTTCTTTCATTTCTTATTTTTTAACATTAATTTTAATTTTTGTAGCACTGGAGATTGAAATCAGGCCTTTTCACTGACCTACAGCCTCCATATTTGGTTTTCATTTTGCTTTTTTAAATTGGAAATTAAATCATTAATTTGCCCAGGATTGACTTGAACTTCGGAGCCTCCTGCCTTAATCTCCCAAAGTACTGGGATTACAGGGAAGGGGCACCATACGTGGTTGAAAGTTGTGTCTTTGAACCACATTCTTGAGCTTCCTTGTAACTTGTGAAGAGAACTGAACCACTGAGAATATTGTCTCACAGAGACAGGACTGTTTGCTGGGTCATGCCTGTAATCCCAGGATTTGGGAGGCTAAGGCAGGAGAATCACGGTGAGTTCAAGGCTAGTCTGGACCACATAGTGCGTGCAAGGACAGCATGAACTACAAAGCAAGACCCTGTTTCAGAGAGAGAGAGAGAGAGAGAGAGAGAGAGAGAGAGAGGAAGAGAAGAAGAGAGAGAGAAGAGAGGAAAAGAAAGAGAGCAAGGACTGTAATCAAATTTCAGTTTCAATATTTTGGGACAACAAAAAGTAATAGAAATATAGAAGTAATCCAAATATAATTTTATATGTAATAGATGTTTAGAAACAATGTTCACATATTTAATCTGACAAAAATTTTGGAATAATTTAAAGTAACCTCAATCTTCAATGATGAGGGTCAGTTACTTTGATGAGTACCTCAAGATGTTAAAATAAAGCAAAGGTAGCTATGCTCCAAAGAGGTTTGAAAGTTAAATAGACTGTCAGTTGTCTGTGGCTAATACCTATTGTTATGATAAATTTGTCTTCAATTTCAAGGAAAAACGAGAACAATCAATAAGACTATTCTGATAAGTCCTCCAGCCTACCAAAAATTGCTCACCAAGTGCCAGATAAAACTTTAGTAAATGTTAAAAAAGTGGTTTACATGGTATGAAAATATGTATAAGGCACATGTCACCTTGAAAAGAATTTTGATTTGGTATGTGGGGAGAAGGGTATAAAAATATTTCCATGAACTAATGAGCTACGAGGACTCCATCAATTCAATGGAACTGATCTTTACAGATGATATTGTTCACTATTGAACATTCTTTTCGTGGTGCTGGGGATTGAACCCAGGGCCTTGTGCTTGCAAGGCAAGAACTCCACCACTCAATGTCCTCAGTCTCTGAGGAATATTAAAAGCACTTTTTTTGTTGTTTAATGTAAATGTAACCAGAAAGATTGCATCTGATAATCATGGTATTGCAAGAGCAGTTTGTCTTGAGAGTTTTAAAACAAAAGTCACAGAGGTGAAATATTGTAACTCAAGGCAAGTAAGGAATGTGGCCTCTACTAGAAAAGCATGCATTGAAGAGGTTGTAGATATAATGGGAAACAGTCAGCTGCCTTGCAAAGAGCCAAAGTTTATCTTTGTGGAAAGGCAGCAGGCATTTTGATTACTTTTGGCTTGCTAGATAATGTTAAAAACTAAGAATTAAAAACTTATTTTATATACATGTATAGTCTAAAAATGATTTTTAAATATTTCTCAGATTTCACAACTTTTTATTTATTTCTTAAGTTTTTGAGCTGGAATGAGGAAAGGTATCATGCGTCACAGAATCTTTAGATTCAGGTTATGGATATGGTAGATATTTCTACATATATGTGAGAAAATTTATGCTACAGTGGTTCTTATATCTTTGGGGACTGATAAATTTCTCAATATATAAAATTAAGGACTGAAGAAGTACATTGACATGAAGTGAAAAATAATGGGTTTATTGCAAAAGCAAGTTTTGGTAAGTGATTGTGTTTTGGAGAAATGGAAAGGGGACTGATACCCACATTTTAATGCCTTAGAGTTATTGCTGCTCTTTAATGTGGGCATTTTAAAGCAAGCCAGTGACTGTGGCTCTTTGAACTATGGCGAAGATGAAGAAGCATAAACATACATGCACAATTTTTCATTAGCTAAACTTCAACCGATTTGTTTATCAACACCAGTTAAACTGTTATATTGGAAGTAATTCCAGGAACCAGTCAAATGGCTCTAGAACTATGAACAAGGTTACTTGTTCCATACTTGTTCAGTGTAGAATCAAGCTAAAAAGGCAAGCATTTTATTAGATTCTGCCGGTTAATCTTACTTTGCAACTTGACTGGATTAAGAGACTTTTGGAAAGGAGACTGGATTGTGCTGTCATTAGCCCCATCAGTGGGTTAACCCATTAATATCCTCAGAAGTGAATGAGTTTTTAGGAAGTATTCTCCGGTTGGAAGAAGTAGATTATGGATTAATGACCAAAGGGCTATGTCTAATCACTTGTCTTTTTTTCTCTGGTGCTCTTTCCTTGTCTCTCTGCTTCCCAGTTGAGCCAGTTGCCTCTGCCATGCCCTTCTATTACATTTGTGCCTTGGCACCAGTCAACCATGCATGGAAGCCTCTGAAATTGTGCATAAATTAAATTTTTCTTCTTTCAGTTTCAGGTGTTAGGTTTTGTCTCAGCAATGAAAAATCTGAATAATACAGATTCATTTTCTGGAATGACTTCATTTCAATGTTCAATGAAATTATCAATAAATGTGCACTTAGATATTAACAGGAAGCCAAGTGGTCAGAACATCAACTATTAGTTCTATTAGAGTTTTGAATGTGTGTGTGTGAGTGAGAGAGAAAGAGAAAGAAACAGAGGCAGAGACAGAGGGACAGAGACACTCATAATGAATCCACTAAACTAAGTTTGATTAGAGAAATTACATGATTAGTGTCTTTAAGGTCATTTAAAAATAGCATATATACACTTTGTTATTACTGAATAATATCTGTCATTCATTACCATGAAATGGTAAAATATTTTTATATATAAGTAACTTCAATAGCACTTTTCCTAATTTATACAAATTTATACTGTATTTTTCAGATTATCTGAATTTCCCTCTAATCCACTGAGAGATGAAGGCTTTAAAAAATAAAAAAAAATGCAACAGTAGAATAAAAAGATGATTATTCTCGGATGTCTTTAGCAATTCCATATTGCAATAGAATTTGCTAAATGCTGACTATCAAACAACGGATTGATTTCACCCTAGAATATTTCACTTTGCAGTCTTCTCCTCGTTTGTAGACCACACTTAGCAGCATTGCAGAGATCATGCCTGGCTAGATTTTTCCCCAGGTTATACTTTACTCGTAATGTAGCAGTTAAAGCTAGAGTAACCCTTAGTTAGCACTTTACAGTTATTTGGGTTTTACATTAAGGTATGCAGTTTTCATCATTTATTGGCATATCCAAATCATATCGATCTAACATATTTTGGAGGGGAATGGGATTTAGGTAACTGTGTAATGTGATAAGAAACAATTAAATGCCACTTTTTAAACCTTAAATTTATGAACTTCTAATTTGTATGATAGCACAGTGTGGCTAACAGTTTGCAAAGACCAAATTTTAATTACAACCAGAAGAGAATCCTATTAAAAAAGGGTAAGTCTTGATATATTTAGAAAAGATAATAGTTTCTCATTCCATGAGCATTAATAGAGGGTGTCTATAACAACACAACACTTCAACTGACAGTTTATAATGAGCCTGCAAGGTTCTCACCCTGTCTAAAAGCTTGCAGCAATTTTATATTATCTCAAATTTGTTGCATTTCTACACAAATGATTCTCTAATTGCTGCATAAATTTACATTTTAAGCCCAACATCGTCCAAAACAACTTCTAAACACGATTTATATTCAGCATGGTATCTAATATACATCAGGACAACAAAATATTTCTTGAGGCTCAGAATATTACCCATCCACTTACTTTTATAAATTTATAGTCTCATGCAATTATTGCATTAGAGAATTTTAATTTTTGCTTCACTTCTTGAAGTTATTAACCCCTACAGAGCCCATGCTCTGTAACAAACAGTCTAATCATGGCGAATGATTCAGCTGATGTGTATCTCCAAGATATTCACTATTTTTAAAAAATTTAGCTCTTTGTAAGAGACTGTAAAACTATGAAAATTATACAGGAATTACTCGTTAGTAAATTCAAATTATAACACAAAATCTATTTAGGAAATTTCCTGAATAAGCTTGGCCACACATTTTCTCTTTTTTTTCCTAAATTACTAGCACAATGCCTTTGACTTGCTAAACATAACAAAATGTGAGAAATATTAATATATGTCACTTCTCCAAAGATGCTTCAAGAGACAATATGTAATTCTCTGCTCTGAGTGCCCATAAATTCATCTAAGGACCAAGATAATATGTCAAAATAAATCCTTTTTGATTAATTTATGCCAATAAAGGATGAAAACTACATACCTTGATGTGAAACTCAAATTTGACTTGCTAAACATTTCACCAACTTTTTCTCAGTATCCATGTAGTAATAATGCACATGTATGTGTAATATACTATACAGCCTGTGTCATGCTTATGAACAACTCTTTTTATTTTAATACATTTGCTATATTTCTGAAGGAATCTATATCCAGTTACAATGAAATGGTTTGTGCAATAATTTGTCTTAAATTTAATTTATGTTAGTCCTCATTTTATTGTTTTATGCTACATGTTTTTCTTTGTTTTTAAGGCACTACACAATGATACTGTTAACAAAAGAACCTTAATAACAATTGAAACTTTACAATTACTCTTCATTTTATTCAAAATATAAGATCTTAGCTTTTACTGACAACTTCTTTAAAGCAGCTTTGCTTCCTGGTCAGCGGTTGACTGTGCTTTCACAGAGTCCTAATAAAACGTCTCACAGAGCTCACTGCTGATTCCTGTTCCTAAACTCACGCCCATTCTTCAGTTCCAAATCTATCTGAATAGTTTGTGTTCCTCTGTTTTATATTTTTTCCTTGAAAGTCCTTTTATTTTTACGTCTCTGATGCTACTCTCTTTTTACTACACTGCTTCTATATATTGACTTTTTATTTAGTGACCTTGGGGACATCCATAATTGATCTCAAAACACCTTCAAAAATGGTGTTTGAGTAGGTTCAGTTATGGGCACACTAGTTTTCACACACTGTCCAGAAATTTCAACTGCTTTCATGGCTTTAATTACCATGCACAAACAGACAACTGATAATTTCTTTAATAGTAATGAGAGAAGAAGCTTTTCATTAGAAATAAACAAGCCCCCAATAACTCAATAACTTAATCAAAAAGGATTTATTTTTGACATATTACCTTGGTCCTCAGATGTATTTATGTGTACTCAGAGCAGAGAATTACATATTGCCTCTTGAAGCATCTTTGGAGAAGTGACATATATTAATGTTTCTCACATTTTGTTGTTATGACCTTACCTTAAATCAAAGGAGCAGAATGTAATCCCATATGCAAAAAATTTGAAACATTTGTAAACAGCTACCTAGAGCTAAGATTTTGTATAATTCCTTGCCTATTGAAAACCTATAATTATATTCCTATATGGTTTTCCAACAGGGCTTCTTTTTTTTTTTTTTTGCTTGTATTTGAATAACTTCTTAATTTCTGCTTTGATGAATGGCATTGATTGCTATCTAATTGCTTAAGCTTAAAACCAGGAAATCATTTTCAACTTTGTCATCAAAGTGACCTACTTAAAAATAACTTTCTTGTACTAAGTCCTTTACTAGACACATCTCGCAAATAAAGTACAATTAAAAATTAATTAGTATGACACGGGGCTCTTATCTTGCTTTAATTATCTTAGAAAACTCAAGATCCACCACTACACAATTTGCAATTTATCATTTTACCCAGTTGAACTCTTGATTGTCTCTATTTGTTGAATATTCATGTCTTTAGTTTGCATTTGGCACGAAAGTCTAGAAGGTTCTCAAACCTGTCTTACATGGATGCCCTTTCACACTCAACGCACACTCTCTTTTACAGTGCACCTGTGATACTATCAATGCCCCACCTAATCTATGGTAGTTTCTTCACAGCACAATCAACTCACTTCTCTCAGTCTTTATTCACTTACTTTTCCGGTTGCTCATTTCAAATGTTTTCTGAGAACTTGCTGTAGAAAGTCTTATCCTCAGGGAAAGATACACCTAAGGGCAGGAGTGGAGAACAGTCAGTAACACCTAGGTAGATAAACAACATAGTTATATTCATGATGTGGTTTTTAAGGAAATAAGAAAAGAGTTATGATAGAGTGTCTGTTAGTGTTTGGGTGACACTTTACAATAAATAGTTTTCTGAGAAGGCAAGAGCTAACAACAGGAAAATAATACAACTTCATTGAAAAATAAATATTGTGAGGAAAGAAAGGATTTATGTTCAAATAACAAAATGGAAACAAGGCTGGCTTTTTAAATTTTGTGAGCCAGAAGAATTGCAAGATAACTGAGATGGTAACAGTGAATGTCACACTGATCTTAATGACATTAAACCAATGAATCCATTAATTTAATTTTTGAAAACAGTGATAAACAGCCACTGGAGTGCAGCTGTAAGAGTTGAAGATGGCAGACAGAGTAAAATAATCTGAATTGTAATTTTGAAAGGATTATTCTTACTTTTTTGTGAATTCAGTTACAGAAAACAAAAAGAAAGCAGAGACCACTTGGAAAGTGATTGTAGTAATCCTGGAAAAGATGCCATATATTTAAAACATATCATTTTATGTGCCAGCATCATAATATAGCATATTGTAGTATGTTAACATTTTCTGTTATATTTGTGCATACAATGTAGAGTGGACATAATTTTAATATTCCTAAGGTATAGCATGTTTTCCAGAAATAAAACTATATTTAATTAATATTTATTGAATAAGTTAATATTCCAAAGAGAAAAAAACTGAAAAGAAGTGAAAAATATTAAGCACATTTTTTATAATATAACATTGCTTTCTTATAAACTTAGCTAAAAATTACAATTTAAAGATAACTGGGGAGAGTTAATAGTTCAACTTTTAGAGGCAGTAAATTTCAAGTCTTAAAACATGTCCACGAATTGACCTTAATATATCCTTAGTTAAGGTTTTGTTTTAGGAGGAATTATAAAGGAGAGGGATGAGTGTAAGGACTGAATGCGTGAAAAGTTTGCATTTTTCTCATGTGCCCCCAACCAGTTTCTTTTTAGTACTTTTTAATCTCACATTTACAAAGATTTTTACAGTACATTTAAAAACTCGGGAGTTTGTGACCAGCTTTTTGTCTCATCTTTCACTCTTTATTCTTTGTTTCTGTCCCTTCTCTTCACGCACTTTCTGGCCACTTCTCTCCTGCTTGCCCTCCTTTACCACCTTCTTAGAGGATTCACTACTGTGTTTTTCAAAAATATTTTGACTCACTACTGCTATGAATTGGTATCTAAAATGCTTATTGGATTGAGATAAAATTAAAAGGTTAGTGTAAAAGGAAAACTACTTTTTAAGAATTAGTGTGAACATAAAATTAAGAGATTTAGCAGAATAAACTAGATTAACAACAAAAGAATTTCAGAATGGTGAGTGATGTGGATTTAAGAAATTGAGAAAAGCCTCTATTTGCACATAAAATACCTGGCTGTGAGCCAGGTGTGATGGTACCCTCTCATAATCCTAGCATCCTGGGTATCTGAGGCAGAACTATTACAAGTGTGAGACCAGGCTGGGAAATTTAGGAAGAAACTATCTCACAAGAATAAATAAATGTCTAAAGATGCAACTAATGTGAAGACCTTAGGTTCAACTACTACCTGCTGCCCAAATAATCTTCTTCTTCTCCTTCTTCTTCTTCTTCTTCTTCTTCTTCTTCTTCTTCTTCTTCTTCTTCTTCTTCTTCTTCTTCTTCTTCTTCTTCTTCTTCTTCTTCATCCTCCTCCTCCTCCAGCCTGATTGCATGGTCTTTGAAGGAATTTTAAGGGAGTAGGTTGTATTTACAGATTAGTACAGTTTAAACACTGGTAGGCTTTCATATAAGTACCATTTTGCTAAATTGGAAGTGAGAAGGGTAATAAGATTGCTTGGTTTGATTTGATTTTAATTTTAAAGAGGTGTCAATAACTTTAGAAGTATAAAGAAGCAACAGTTTGATAGTTTGATGTTTGAAAGGAAAAGCAATACAGAATTGGAGTAAAGGAGTAAGAAACAAAATAATTTAGAACATTTTGCTTTGCACATAATTTGCTACTTAATGCAGAAAAAGCATTAGGAAACAGTTTACTGGGCATAAGATAAAAGACCTAATCAGGTAAGTGAAACAGATAATAAAGGAAACAAATAAAAGTTAAAAGATTCTTCAGGTGATCAAAATAGATTACAGACTCTTTAAGGGTTGAGTATTACAATGTGGAAAGAGAACAAATTGCCAACCTTAGTCACTTAGCTCATTGCTAGGACAAAATGCCCAACATCTGCAAATTTAAGAAGAGTTTCATTTTGGTTCACATTTTAAGTCCATAGTCGATCTGGTGTAAGTCAGGAAATCACGGTGGAGAAGCCTAGATGGAGGAAAGCCCGTCATTTCATGGCAGGAATCACTGAGAGACTGAGAGAGCAACTGAGAAGGAAAATACACCTTTCTGGGTCACATCCCTGAGACCTGCCTCTCCTGACCAGGTCACACTTAATACCATGTCAGCAGTCCCACTCCAGTAATCTAATCACCTTCCAGAAGCCCTGCTTTGGAGTGGTGGGAAGGGACACCCAGATACAAACTATAATAAAAGCACTTAGAGTTACTTTTAAAATAGAAAGGTTCCTTTCAAATCTGACAAACTATTATTTAAATATTCAGCTTTTTGGGGAAAATGAATATATATAGGGTTTAATATGTGTTATAGTTATGACCATTTTGAAGATGGTTATAATTTTACAAGAGGCAAATGATACAGTTTCTCATCCATGATATCAAATGAATTATCTGCTCCATGTGTTGAAGTGCCTTAAAATGACTGAATAACTTATAGCTTAAGAGAATCTTTATAAACAAATTTGTTTATTTATTTAAATTTCTAGAAGTTATTAGTCTAGACTGTCAGTCTGTTTAAAAAATCAAGTCTTTAGGAAAATTTTCTTTACTTTAGTCACCATGATTTTTACATCTTTTTTGTTTATTCAATTTATTTACTGTTTAATCACTCTTCTTTCAAAATTTTTTGATTGTTAGCCTCTGTTATTAGTTTCCTAGGGAAAATACTTGTCTTGTCAAAAACTGATGAAAGTATTTGAACTAAGTATTTAGCAAGCCAGATTATGCATTTTTAAAGAAGGCAATAGCAAAAGATAAGAGATCAAATTCATCACACAGTACTTGTGCACATAATTGGAACTGCATATATTTTTAGCACATGAATTATCTTTTTCATTGTGGGTTTTATTTCTTAATTAAAGTAAAACAACACAATTCAAGTAATTATCATATATTTAACACTCGTTTAAAGAACAAGTCATTTGAGAATCTAATTTATTTACAGAGATATGTGTTGTTTGTGTGAATGCACACAAAGAATAAAACTACATGGAAGAATAATTCTTTTTGTTCTATGTCTTCCTCTCTGTCAAATAAATATCTTACTAGTTTGACTCTATTAATTTAGAATACATCATAATTTTCTTGGGAACTAAACTGAAGATCATGCATGGAAATACATATTACTTTGATACTATTTGCTGTTTTCTAAATATAAAAACTATCTGCTTATACAGTAAGTGCATTGGATTCTGAATACATCACCTGTGACCTCAGAACTCACAGAAAACTACTCTTAACATTTGCATATTTTCCTTCTAACGATTGATTTAAGTATTTAGACAATATATTTAAAATTTACTAAAAATTATATTCTGCTCTTTTACTTAATAGTTTCCTATAGAAACAGTGATTATTTAACATCTTTGAAAATATGATTAGTTTTTCTAACCTGTTTTACCCATAACTTATTTTCCTGTTTCCCTTTTTAGACATTTCAGTCTATTTTTCTATTTTTGTGATAGTTCTGATACAATAGCTTTATGTATATGACTATTGAACTCCTATTTTAGAAAAGGCATATACTTGTTTTCAAGAAAAATGATAACACAACAAGCCGTGGAATCCCAACAATTGTCTAGAATAACAGGCACCAATATTCAGTTGACCACTCAAGAAAAATCATCTCAGTTGCTCAAAAATATTTGCACATTTCCTTTCTCTACCATTCCTTTGCTTCTCTTGGGCATGCAGAATGTAGACAATTATCCTTGCTATGCTCTTGACACCTTTAACCACTAGGTAGAAGCTCACATTTCTTTGTTTCTAGATCCGAAATTCCTGGGAGGATGCTAGTTGGCTTTACTTGAATTCTATTCACCTAGAGCATTTAATGAGCTCTAGTTTCATCAAAATGTATATAAGTTTCCCTGAATAATTCTGGAAACATAAAATTACATCGGCTTAGTCATTCCAAAATTGAATGATGTAAAAATGTTTGATGAATAAATTTTTCATTGAATGAAATTATGAAGATGTAGTTTTAATTAAGAATTACAGTGCTGATCCTAATAATCGATGTATTTTTGTGCTTGTAGTGTGTCCTGGCCACTGTTTAATCTTGCTCTAACATGCATATCTCTTTGGATTCTCATGACAACATCATGAGGTAGGAACCTGTTATCACAGTACTGATATTCAAGAAGCTCTGAAAACTGGAAGTTGTTTTTGTTAGTTTGCTTACTAAATTTATTGGTAGCAAAAATCTGCACTAAATTGATCGGTAATTAATCATAGTTTATGACCAATCTACTTAGTATATTTTATATGTTTAAGTGAAAAATATTGTGATTTTTTTCATAGTTTCTAACTCTGATATAATATATAGAATATAAACTGATTTATTTTACTATCTTACAGATTAAATTGAAAAATCCATCGTGAAAAACTCCATCCCAAGTGTTTTACAAAAGGGACTGTGGAACTGTTTTCAATCATCATTTTACTAATAAGGGAACTGAGACCCAAAGTGCTCTGGCAATTTACTTAGGGTCATGCAGGGTCAGACAAGCTAATACTGAAACATAGTCTTGGAAAACTTAAAATCATTTTGCTGAGTAGACTTCAGAAATGTCTAATCTTCATTTTCAACTGATGTATAAATAGATATTAATGAGACAGTGCTGCAGAATTGCATAATGGAAGGGAAAATGCTTTTGTCTGGGTACTTTTGAAAAGGAGTCTCACCCAAGTTCTATTACTTGTTGTATGACATCAGGCAAATCTCTTAAATTATCTGTGCCTTAAATTCCAGTTCATGGGATGAGGATCATTATACCTGCCTTTAAACAATCTTATAGATCTAAAATGCAATAATGGTGAAGGAAGTACTTTGAAACTAATTAGTACTGTGCTTTTTAAAGATATTATTGTAATAGTTTCACAATATAAAGAGGTATTTTTACTCCTTTGAAATGAAAAGAATATTAGAAGTACATCAAACTTAAAACACTCGAGAGAACTATTTCTCGAGTTGTGTTTCACAGAACACTAATCTAAAACGCTCCAGGACAGAAACAGTGTGGTCCAGTACAGATGCAAAACATGCATGTATTTATATGTTTTCTCTTTTGTGAAGATTCACAAGACTCATGGAGATATCAAATTCTTAGAGTCATGCTTAAAAATATATTTTTTGAGGGGCTGGGGATTTAGCTCACTGGCATAAGTGCCTACCTTACAATCACGCAGTCATAAGTTCGATACCTGGTACCAATTAAAAAAATTTTTTTGCTTTATTTAACCAGAAGTTTCCCAAGTGTTTAAAGCCACCTTCTCCACCTTACAATAAAAATTTAAAAAATCTTGTAGAATTATTTGGTTGACTACAACTTAGATAATCTCTTCAAAAGTATAAGTGATTAAACATGTGAAATTTTCAGTGTTGCTAAGTTATAGTACATATATGCATGTATTATCTCTGCATGGAAAGTTCCTTATTTTAGTATTGACTCCAAAAATATTTTATTTATTTCTATTTAAAATGTTTTCATGAAATCTTATTTTACTTTTCACCAGAGCTTCTACTATAGTGATATATCCTGAGGATATAGTAACTCATTAGATTGCATTAATGTTTTCATAGGTTTCTACTTTACAATTCAGCTTGAGAATGTTCCTCCAAGGCCCACGCTTTCAGAGGTGGTGATAGCATTGTGGTGGACTGGAAAGTGACTGGACTGTGGGGCCACTTCGTGCATTGGTGGATTCCTCCACCGTTGAATTCAGAGATGAATGTGCTGTTAGGAAGCGGGGCCTGGTTGAAGAGGTAGGTAACTTGTGCCTCAGTGAGGAGAAAGTGACTAATAAAACTATATACACAAACATAGAGTTCAACTTTTAAGAAGTTCTAATTTCTCTTCTTTTGCTATTTTTTGTTTATAGTAAAAACTGTATCCACAGCTATGTGATATATTTCTCTAAGAATAACTTCTTTATACTTGATGGATCATAGGTTTCCCAGAGAGTTGGTCAAATGTTCTTCTGGATATGTTGTTGCTGGATGCAATTAAAACTTAGAGTAGTAGATGAATTAAAGTTGATTGCAAAGCTTCCTGGTTCCTATGCATGGGAGCATCATTTTTTCCCCCTGTCTTCAGACCCTAATTGTAACATAAGGTCTTTCCAGGTCTTGAGACACAAGGTCTTTCCAGGTCTCTAGCTTATCAACTGAAAAGCTTGTGACATGTTAGCTTCCATAATCATATCATGTTGACCAATTCCTTATAACTGACTCTCTCTCTCTCTCTCTTTCTCTCTCTCTCTCTCTCCCTTATTAGCTTTGTTTATCTGGAGAATTTTGACTAATAGAGATTACAGATTTTGGTACTGAGAGTGGTTCTAGAGTAACAAAATTTTAAGGTTATGTTTCTTTCTTTTTTCATTGATCTGAGGTTTCTGCAGTTAACTCCCTAATGGGATTATAATTAAGAAACTAATAAGTATTTCAAGTCATACAGAATAATAATAGTCCATGAAATGCTATGAAAGTGAAGCTTGCTAACATGAGAACAAAAAGAAGCTGTTTACTCAAGAGTCAATCACCATCACTGGCATTTGCCAATGACTCAAAGAAAAATAAGTAGTGGTTTGGGAAACAGGTCAAAGAAACAGGTACATTCTGATCTTCTGCAGACTGTTGGCATGGGAAGCAGGAGGTTGGCTATGGAGAACCGATGCATTTTTTTGTTTTGTTTTGTTTTGTTTTGTTTTGTTTCTCGTACTAGGAATCCACCTCATGACCCTGTGCTTGCCAGGCAGGCACTGTGGTGCTGACCTAAATCCCTGGCCCCAACCAATGCATCTTAAGTGACTTGGTAGCATGTTTGACTTTTTTATCATTGGACTTGAATCCAAAGTGGAGACCAGATTAGAGGGGCCTACAGTCACTGACCAAATGCTGACCATTTTGCGCCAATTGATGCAACTGAGGCTTGGTTTTGGGAGTTGATTGACTTTGGAGAGGCTTTGAAATTGAGTTCTACATGCTCTGTCCACTTGTATACTTAGGCTCTGTTATATTATTGAAATCATGGCAAAATAACCTTAAGCAATAACACAGTAAAATTACACATCACTTATAATCAGTAGGGAAAAGAATTTTCTGGTATGCGGGGCACGTGGTAAAATTCTCTTCTTATAAGATACCCTGTAGTTCACTAAGTTGATTAAGAATATGATGAAAGGTGAAAGATGTTGTCAGTGGCCAGGATACAATGTCTGAAAATTATATACTATCGATTTAAGTATGAAATTTGAAACACATGCAGTGTCTTTTTTTCTGTGAGAAGATGCATGATCTCTTCTAGTGTGTCCTGTTAGAATATAACTTACTCTGATCTAACTTTAATTATGGCAGCATCAGCAAATTCCACACAGGCTCTCCAATTTAACAGATTTTGCTGGCTGCCTTTAGCCAGTTTGTCCCAGCAGTTGGTCTGCTAATTCACATTAGCCCCTTTAGAAGAGGAAATTGTACTTAAGTAAAAGAGCAATGTACTTGAATGATAAATGTTCCCATACACAGTTCCTCAAGACAAGAATATGAAAAGGTGAGGAGCAAAGTCATGTTACCTATTTTTTTTTCCTTTGAATTGTCATTTGCTTCATTCACTTTCCAAACTGTAATGGACTCTTTCTTCTCATGAAAATATATTTCTGTTATGCATTATATACATTTTGTAAAGTATGTGGAACACTTAATTTTCAAAAGTTATCAATAGACAAATTATTTTTCCTCTGTTAGCATTAAAATTGTTTAGCTAAAAGAAAAGTACTGGGTTTTTGCACTCTTTTACAAGCACTAATCTATTTATGTATAGAATATATACTCTCCATACAAGACACTTAACTATTGTTTTTGTGTCTTTCATTTATGAACTTGCCTTCAATGATAGATTATTATTTATGCCTTCAGTTTCTCTGGCAGGCCTTTCAGTTTCAGCTCTTCAGAACATTAGGTTGCAAATGATGCAGCTCCTTGCTTTGCAAACTGAAATGCCCTGGCACCCAAGAAAAAATTCAAGTCCTTGGGCACTCTATGGAGGCACACAGGAGACAGCTGGCATGTTTAAAAGGGGTTTTGAGAATGCTATAGAGTGAAGGATTAAGTACAGTCTATTTCTTATGGGTTAGTTTGTGCTTCATGGGAGTGATCTGGGATCCTCTGATCAGCAATCTTAGGGAAACAATGACAAAACTTTTCCAAAGAAGAAAGAGACCACAAATGCTGGGTGATGATTCACATACAACACAAAATATGAGATCAAACAACATGGTTATCTCCATCTCCCAAATTCAGTTTCATTATCAGGATCTTATTTCTTAATTTGACTCAAGAATTTCTGATTTGCTATTTAGAGGAGCAGACATTACAGCAAATACATATTTATATGGGGGTTGTATTGCTGATAATGTTCCACTTTGGAAAAATATCTGCTCAATAAGCCGAGATCCCTCAGCACACTCAGACCTGACCCTTTGTTACTCAGAAGATACTAATCGCATTTTTTCAACAGTTTATCTTTTGACATGCAATCTTTATGTATAAAAAGCAGTATCTTCAACTTTATGTTCAAAAACTACTTTCAACAATTTGATCATATAAGCCAAGTATGTCCACTTACTTGAGCAATGGCCCAGTAGTGTTTTCTAATTATTGTGAATTGATTTAAATTCTGTATCTACAATCAGTCTTTTTATGGAACTCATGATTGTTACAATCTCAGTGGTTGGGTGAAAATGTAGAAGTGGGAGAATATAAATCATAAAATGGATAATAGTGTCTCTCAACTAAGTAATCTACCAGATGTGTCAACCTTTCTCTCTTTTACCTGTTAATTCTTGAAAGACAATTCTCTTACATGCCTTCTAAAAGTCTATTCCTCAGTAATTGGCATTATATTTTGAAAATGACTGCTTTTAAAAATTTTAATAAACATAATCATGTTAAATAATTAGATTTAGAATAGTAAAACAGCAGAATATTATTGTACACACTTATATCTTACTTTTAAAATCCTCTCATAAATTCGTATTCCCAACCATATAGAAGTTCGTATCCTTGCAATGAATCCCTTCAAATCCTCTTCCAACATGCACACCTTTCCTAGCACGGGGCCTGGGCCTTGTTTTTTAACCTGAAACAGACTTTGCTGTACCTACACTGCAAGACACCATCAAATAACTCTTACTCAATTGCAAATTGAAAAATTGATGTTTTTATTTAATTACATTTCTTTTATTAACCATGATGTGTAGGGGTTCTTAGCCTTAATATTTTTGCATTTTTAAATTGTCTTTTAAAAATCTGTGCTTATTGATGTATCCTAAGATTTTGCAATACTTTCCCAAATTATTTGCTTTACATTTTACATTGATTACACTTTTACTTTATGAACTATATGGATTATTATTTTCTTGTATGATAATGAAGTTAGTGATAAGATAATCTAAGAAGTCAGATGCATTATGAGTTAATTCCAGTTCTACCAATTAAATGTTAAGTGACTTTAGACAAATTGCTTAACATGAGTCTTTTTTCCCATTAGTAAATGTGGTGTAGTATCTACTATCTTATAGGATATTAATGTCTACTATATGAGATATTGCATGTAGCAACTTTATTGTTTGCTTAAAATAGATTTTATTCTCCCTAATATCAAATAAATATTTGTTTTTAAGGATTCATGTTATTTTTCACAATTAGTAAATTAATTGGAACTGATTTTGACATCTATTATGGCATGCAATCAGGTCTTATCATAACTTTGTACCCTCATCATTTGCTTAAATCAATTATTTCAGCCTCATAAAATAATTTGGACATTTTCCATTTATTTCAAATCACTGTGGTCATGTAATAATACACTTAGCTCTATGTATTTGAGTCTAGCATGTGCTTTTATTCCATTCATCTACAACTTATTTTGTATTATTTCAGTTGGTTTTCAAGCATTGTAAATTTATTCTATCTTGTTATTTGCTTGTGCAAATATCATCACAGTTTTTCATTTAAATATTTTCCTGTCATTTTTTGTATATATACTCTCTCAGATTCATTAATAAATATTAGAAATGTTTTTGTGATGTCTGCTTGACATTTTGACATAGAACTGAAATTGCATTTCATTACAAATTGATTTATTGTTATTTTTATATTTAAAATCAAATTTAAGAGTGGGCGTTGACTTTATGTTCCTTAGTAATAATTTCAGTTTTTCCCTGAGGCCTTATGCTTTTCTTTTGCTTAGCTGTGGTAAGTGTTGTTCAGTAGAAATGTAAGACTATCTACCAGTATAAGCCATATTGGATTTAAATTTCTTAGGCCAATAAAATTAACAATGGTAATGCACTGTATTTAATTTACCATATCCAAAGTAATTCTATTCAGCATGTAATCAAATATAAAGTTGCAGTGAGATTTTTACATTTTTTGTAGCAACACCTTAAAATCCACGTGTAGGTTGTACTGACCGCACATTGCTGTCTCTTGTTTTATATTTGGGCATATTTAAAGAAAAAAAGTCAGATAACAGGTGTGATAATGAGCTCCTTTCTTGTACTCTTAATATCATCAGTCATACTAACGTTTGAGCATTAATTATTGCTGATTATTCATCAGAGGTGGATTTCTTTAAATTTTGAGCAAATAAATGTCTCTTTGTCCTTATTCATTCAAAAGGCTATTTTATACTTATTCGTTTTTCTTTGCTTACTTTGATGGAAAGGAGCATAGGTGTTAGATTTGGCTTAATGGACTTTACTCACTCAGCTTAGAATTTTGTTCTCTTCTTTGTATCACTAAATACTAATTTATAATGGACTTATTTTTGCTTTTCTAGCAAGTTTCTTTTTTGTCAGATTTTATTAGTATCATAGTATATAGCCAGTATTATCTTTTGCTGGTATTTTATGCATTTATGGTTTTTCTGCCTTAATTTAGTATTTTAGGTGCTTTTAGGTTTAGTATCAATAATATACAAGTTTATAAAATGAATTTGAATACTAGTCATCTCTGCACTTCAAGAATAGTTTATAAAGTTTAAAAATCATTTGTTTTATACTTAAAAGTACATGTATTTAAAGTGTGCTGGATAAAATCATAGAACAAATCTTTACTAATAAGATCAGAATCACTTGCCTACAAAAAAGATGATCCTACACACTAGTTAGTATCAAATGCTCTAAAGTTTCCTTTAATAACATGTTAAACACAGAAAAACTTATATCACAAATATATTACAGAGATTGCTTTTCATACTTTCTTGTTAATAAGTTTTGTGTTTCTGTTATACCTTAATTACCTATGAGATGATCAATTTATCTTCCTTCTTTCATCGCACAGCAGGTGATAGGCAAGGTTAATTACCATGGCTACAGAACTTGAGATCTCTTTCTGAGGAAAAGATTTTCTGAAAGACCCCAGTCTCTAGCATGTGACAATCAGTGCCACAGTCACTGCTAATTAGACACCCAGGGGCACTTGTTCCAAGGACAACTAACATGTAGGTTGCACAACACCCAATGATCTAATTAACCTGATGAGTTACAGTAATCAATTTTTTCTATTAGGAGTATAGCTAAAAACATGCAGGCACTAATGATCACAGTAAGTTGCTGCAACTGAAAGGTTGTGAAAACTAGCTGAGTCTTAAAATAAGCGATAGCTGTATTTATGTTTAAGTTGATGTTGCTAAGAAACAGCAGCTAAGGTCAGAGAGACACTTTTAGAGGGAAGATGGAAAACAATGTTAATGAAATTTGTTTAACTTAATGAGATAGTATCAGGATGAAATCTACAATTTTCTTCTCTAAGATTATTGCACCAACCCTGAATCCGTACTCTCCCTCCTGCATCTGTCTTCCTGAGACTGGCTGTATCACAACTATTGGCCTTGAAATTTTGGAGGGTATCATCTCTTATTTTGCCATGCAAATCACTATTATCTGGACTAGTTATTTCTTTGTCTATAAACAAAAGCTGCCTCACCATTTAGCTGCTTTAGGAATCCTTTTTGTGAAGATGAAAATTTATGCAAACAGTGACAATATTGGGGATGAGTCATCTTATATCACACTTTTAGGTGAAGTTCTCCAATTATTGTTCCACATCCATGCACATATTCCCGTGTTATACTTCTATAGTGAAATAACAGGACAGGAAATTTTAATTCATCTAACAAAGAAAGTAACAAAAGAAATAATTTATTTTCTAAGCGTGGAAGATACACACACCCACACACACACACACACACACACACTAAGAAATTTTAAGCATGATGTGAAAAAAGTTATTAGGTATATACCTCTTTCATCATTAAAATGCTAATCTTTTCATCTTTTTTTCCCCTTGGTGCTTGGGTCTATTGATCTCAGTGTCTTGGACATATAACATATGCACTCTACCACTTAGACATGCCATTGGCCTGTGTTTTTTAAATTCTTAAATTATTTGGTTATATGTTGATTCATTTGCTACAACTGTTTGTTTATTAAGAGTAATATCATGTTAAAAATGAGAAGAAGATGTAGAACTGCAGATGTATTTTTCCTGGTTATCTTAGTTATTTTGAGTACTCATTGCATGTTGAATATAATCTATATGATCAGAGATTTTCATTAAACAACTGTAATGTTTTCTACTTCACTTGTTATATATCTTTTGCAGCCAAAAGGAAAAAAGATAAATCAATGAAAATACTCTTAATGAGTTAGAGGAACAGATGTCAGCCTAAAGTTCGATAAAGAACAGTCTTCATGCCATAGAAAAATTCACTCTGTGGAATTGCCAGTTGTTTTGGGTCTGAGTTGAAAATGGTATTAGCTTGTCTGGAAATGACAATGTAAGTGGATTAAGTCCAGCTGATGCTCACTATAGTAGTACCTGTCTTAATTCTGGGATATCTGGGAATAGTGCCATTTAGAGAAATGGAAAAGTGAAATTGAAGTCTAAATGACATTGCCTTCACTCTATACTTTATTTACACTGGTAGTGTAAAAGTGTTTCAGTCATCAAGGGCACAAAACTCCTGAGATTCTTTTCTTGTATATTCAAGGTGAAGGCAGGGGTTGTGTGATGCAGTATTTTAAGTGAATATTGACATAATCTGTAAAAGCTTAAAAGAGAAGGCTTTTGAAAAAAAGAAACACAAGAAAGATGTAAGTTCTTGCTATGAATGCTGGATATGGGGTATAGAGTGTTTGGCCCACTGTTGGCAAGCTATTTAGTCCCTGCCAAAAATGAATTTTCTAGTGTGACAGCAAGCTTTATCAGTAGCAGCTGCTTTACAAGTTGGAGCAAGAGAAGGCAAATGGAAATACAAGATCCTACCACAGCACAGCCTTGAAAAGCTCACAATAGGTGAAGGATGCTTTGCAACAGTTGGCCAAGCACCAAGGGAACATTTCACAGGCAGGACAGGCCACTCTGCTGAGTCAAGATCCTGTGTCACACAAGGAAGGAGCTTCACAACCAAAGCGAATATTTACAGTCTCTTGTCTTAGTGTTCATGGCTGTAAGGGGACACAGAGGTGCCACATGGTGGATGTCTTGTAACAATTTAATGACATAAATGTAAGGTTCATATTTGGAGTTGGGGGAAGGAAAGAGAGGAAGAGGAAAAACAGTTTTGGGCAGCATGGATTATTGAGGAGCGTATTGTGGACTCCTGAGTGAACGTGACCTAGGGTTAGGATGATGTGTTTGTCATATCTGTTTCTCTATTCATACTGTGCTCTGCAAGTTCCAAGATAGAGTGTATTTCTAGAAAAATTTTTGCCTCGGTATGATTTTATCATAACCATTGATTTTAGAATATTTTCTTTAGCTACAATGAGCACTGTGGTAAAAACATATACTTCACTGAAAATGGGAAAGAAGAACTCTGAGGTATGTTATGCTTTGTAGATATTCAAGGAAATAGTGAAACCTTTCATAAGAAGAGAGTAGTTATCATCTGGAAGTGTTAAGTACTTAATAGTAACTATCACTGGAAATGCTTATAGAATTGTATAGCAAGATTATGGTAGCAAGATTGTCACCAGTGATTATTACTTCATGATAGTAGATGTTTTAAACAATGACTTTTATTATCCAAATGCTTTGGATAGTGGCTGAGCTGAGGATTGGGGACAAGATGGCATTTGGAAGTAGAAGAAGAAAACACTAGAATATGTATTTTTAATATAAAAAGCAAACCCAATGAAATGGCAGTTTTATGTCAAAAATGTTTTGTATGTAGCATATAAATAACAGGAAGTATTGAGAGACCATAGAAATCTAGATATACAAGTAATAGTGTTATTCATTTAAAATTATAAATCTGGGTTTTTTTTTGGCATTTTCAGGTCCTTTTTTTTTGAAAAGAATAAAACCAAATTAGAAAAAAAAATGAGGTCATTCAAAACAAAAGGATGGACATAGCACATAATTTAAAGCCACAATACAAGGTGATCTACAAGGGTTACCATGATGCCTCTTGTTATTTTCAATAGAACTGCCCATATCATCAGGCACAATAAAATTGAACATAGCAGTATGGAACAGAATCAGTAAAAACAAAACATTGGAGACATTATAGGACTTTAAAAGAGGATAATAGTCAAACCAAAATGGGTATCATAGTAAATCTTGTTGTCTTCAGAGTAATCTTAACCATGAGGCAAATAAGTAGTTTCCATTGTCAAGTATCAGAATTGAATAACAGATATTTCATGTCTGGAGTATAAAGTCTATATTGATTTTAATGATTTTTGCTTACTTTATACTGTGAAACTAAAAATATATTATTCTTACCTGTGAAATCTCGCCTTCAAAGAACAAAAACAAACAGCAAACAAAACTTTATTCAAAGGTATCTATTCAACAATTCAAATGTTGCTTACTTTCTCTTTTTGTACTATACCCATTTGTCCAGAGTCTCTTACATATGTTTAGGTAAAAATGTTCATCTGTGTTATAGAATCATTATTGGTTTTCAATTATCAGGAACATTTACTGTAGAGTAAGTTTTTGTGCTACTGATCATATAAAAAGCTTTCTAAAAGAAATAGTATTTCTTGTTGGGTAAGAAAAATGCAATGAGTAACAATTCACATTGAAACTTAGTACATTTAAGAGCACTGCTCACTCATCTATTCAAGTGTTGCATAAATAGAAGAACTAAGTACACTTGTCTTTTGTACTCAGTGGAAAGCGCTTTAACCTTCAGAAGGAGACAGTTTGTTTTCAAGCCTCAGCGTATTGGGTTGATAAGTTAATTACTATGAGAATTTTGAACTTAGCATCATAATAAAGATTCTTGCCTGTAGACTAAGCCCAGACCTACTCTGTAAATTGTTTTAGTTAGCCTTTTTTAGTAACTCCCCCTCCCCATCTGCCTCAATTGCTCATCGGAAGGCCCCACCTTCTGGAACACTTCAAATCTGCCCCCAGAACCCTATTTTTATAGATCCAGGGGTCCCAGAGAGATAAAGTTAAACTTTATTATTCAAAAGCCCAGTCATAATTAGAATTTCATGCTAGGTGTGGAGAAAATAGATTTCAAAGAAGTCACTAGGAAGGGCATATTCAAGCTTTGTGAAGCCTTCAAATCACAGGTAGCTGGAAAATGCTTATTCTCTTTTATAAACCTGGCTCAGAAAAAGAGGCTTCATTTAAATATCAAGATGAGGTTTAGAAACATTTTAACAACATATACACTTTTCTAATCACCATCAAAAGAAGGAAGATTAGTGTTTTATAACTTAGACTGAAATTCTACACATATTTGTAAAATATAGTTTTATACATGAATAAAAGCATTATGCAAGTGATAACTGTTAATGTAAATTTCCAAGATGGGAGAACAAAGAAAAACAAAATTTCTTCAGAAATAGGATATGTATTCAAAACTTGCAAATAGATTTTAATATCAGGTCATAAAAACCTCAAAAAAGGCAGTAAGTAAGCATAAATAGGAACTAAAAAGAAGTTCAGGAATCTGCTATAAAAGGAGAGGAATGAATAAAATCAAATTTTGGTATAAAGAAAGGACAGTGCAAAAATAAAGTAATTGGAGTTGCGCACAGGGTAGTTACCCAAGAGATATAAACAGATCTAAGGAAGGATAAAAATCAGCTATACAGATCTTAATAACTCTTATTGTCAATGAAAGGAGAATCCCAGAAGAGAGACTAGAAAGTTGAACAATTCATTGGAAGGCAATAGAAGAAAATAAAATGTGAAAACAGCTAGATAGGGACTTAGATGTTATTTTAAAGTTAATGCACTGTGAAAAGGAGCAGAAAAATGAACATACCCAGGATCGCTGTAATAACCAAAGTTCAGAAAAGTTGCTAAGAAAATTCAATGTCTCTTTTTCATATTCTATACACAGAGGAAACAATATGCCAAGAAACCTTTATAGTAGGTTCAACACAGAACTTTAAAAATCAGTTGAACTAGAAAACATTGTTATTAAGAAAAGGTAAAATATGTAATTATGTCTCAGGCTCATCTTTTTAAGTGGTGGGAAAAAAAGGAAAACTCAGAAACATAACAGAATGTTTTATAAATGCTTCTGGGGCATAAGCAGTGCTTTCTTTTGAAATATACTGGGGTTCTCTTTCAGAAAGTCATTTTTGTATTTTAAGAGGTGACTTTATTGACCTACTCCCCTTCCATCTCTCCTGTAAATCTCGACCTTTACTTTTTCCATTTGCCATCACCCCATCCCACACTGAGAAGATCATTTTATTTCTTTGTTCTACCTTGTTTAAAAATTGAGAACCCAGGTTTGAATTGTCTCAACTACTTGCACCAACACCACCACAGAATTACAAATATCCATTAATATACCAGGATGGGCTAATGGCGAGTACTTCCAGGTTTTTAATTTCAACATCTCTTCCTTCATCCACTGTCTCCACTCTCTTCTCTAACAACTCACTCTGCAGAAAAACCAAGATGCTGTTAGAACTTCCTCAGAGCGAGTAAGATTTAGGTCAGACCTGAACTCTGGACCCCTTTCCTTAGAATATTTTAGAATATGTTAACTGCAAATTCCTTTGTGATATTTTTTGAGATGTATTTTTTAAAAGAGAACCATATTTTAGTTTCTCAAGGACTTGGAATCTATTTTTTAATGTTTAAGAAAATTAATGCTCAAATTTTGCAACTTCTGTGGGAGAACAGGAGTCTAACTTGGGCTGAGTGCCTTGTTCTAGATTGTGAAACCGTCTCCTGTCACGAACACAGGAGGTGGTTTACACCTTCTCTGAGGAAAGCTTGTGATCAGATGGCCTGTAATTTTCCCACCCCAGAGTCTCAAAATTCTCTTGCCCTTTGTTTTCATGAAGATGAGCTCTCACCTATAACCTAAGTATTGAATAAAACCTTCTTGCCTGTATAACATTATCCAGTGCAGTTTTTGCTTAACAAGATTTTCACAATTTGTTCAACAATGTGCATCCCTTATAATCTACTGTGTTACCTCCTCAATTACAATGATGCCTCATTGTCTTATTATCCTTTGCACCCTTGTACTCCTCTAATTAGCAATGCATTTTTTCTTTTATGCAGATTTGTGAAAAGGTAAGTATGTATTTATTCCATTTAAATTTTCTCACCTATCATTTCTCAATGTACTGCACCATCTTTAATCCAGTGTATTTTTTCTAGCAAATGCTATCTATAAATTAAAAACTGCTCCATTTAATAAACACATGATCCTCACCTGAACTCTATGCATTTGTTGTCCTTCTTGAAACTCTTTCCTCTTTTTGTATCTGTGACAACCTTCTTGCCCCGCCTCTCTCTATTTTCACTACATATTGCTTCTCGATTTCCTCTAGATTTCATTCTCTGGCTATTATGTTAATACTCTTACTCTTTTCCTTCTCATAATCAATGCACCAGCTAGAAAGAAAGGAGCTTACCCATGCCTGGCATTGCAGGGCACAGTCTCCCCTCTGTTTTCTGAAAACCGGGTGCCCTGCCTTTCGGTGCACACTTCCACTTGCCTCTCAAGATTCCTCAGAAACCTAGATTCATTAGAAACCCCTGGCTGTCATGTGAACCCACCCCTTCCCCAAAGGTACTTTTGTACATTCTACTTCTGAAAGAGAAGCAGAGATTCACCTGGCCTCCCAAGTCTAACTTTTGAGGAGCTTTTCTACACCATTTCTTTGTTAGTCTGAACAGCTGACTACCTCTTGCCCCTAAAAACCTTCTCCAAAATGGACCTTTTCTTTCCACCTCAAATGTCACATATTTAGTTAAGGTGCTCATGTAAAGTTGTATCTACTCATATTGTTTTCCCTGTGCCCCAAATCTTGCTTCTACTTCTCAACATAGTGACCTTTCTGCTAATGTATACCTCTGACTTTCACTTTTGCCCATTTCAGTTGTTTCATGAGAAAGCAAAGAGCAAGTTCTTCAACAGACATAGGAGGTACCTGTGACTTGGATACTGTTATTCTCCTAAATTATATCCACAGCCCTTTTCCCTGTAGTTTAGTAATATTAAAACATTTGCTCATCAAAACATAACTAGTCAGTTCCTGTCTTACTTGTTGTCCCAAAATTCAGTACTATTTGGTAATACTGAACTCAGGTATCACTGCCCCGGGACATTAATTTCAAACTAAAATATGGCTTCTCACATTTGCTGGCTATTAGTGTCTGATGTAAGTAGGATATCAATAAGTTTGAATTCAAATTGATAGAACTAAAATTTTATAACATTACTCAGCTTGAAAAATCTTTATTTTTACTGTTTTAAACCATTGAAATACTAGTTAGGAAAAATATGAAGAGAAAAATGAGGAATACAATTTTTAGATGATTTTATATAGATTTTTTCTTTACAAGTTGAGAAGATGTATAGCCAGGTTTGCTAAGGACCCTTTGGAAAACCTTTTCATGCTGAAAAATGCTTCAAGAATAGACATACACTAAATTTCTGTCACAATGTGCATTGTATCTTATTTTGTCAACATTTTTAAATTTAAATTTAATTTTTTATTAATATATGTTTGCTATAGATAATGATTCAATGCTTCAATTCCAACTAGAATAAATTTAATAATAAAATATAAAGTCTTTCTCTTTTTTTCCTCTCTATTCTTCCCTCTCCAATTTCTCCTCTTTCTTGATGAAGGACAGATCAAGTATATTATATATTGCTATAAAATTGTATGTAAATATATATGTATATTTCACTTGTCCTTTATTGCAGTACACATTCTCTAGGATATTTCATCTTGTAAATTTTAAGTAAGTTTTCAGTATCAGTCACATACTCCTTGACAAGAGAAAATGACAAGATATTGAGTTTATACTAATTAGTGTTACGAATAGACAGATGCTAATTAATTGAACTGAAAGTCATAGTTACAATAATTTATATGCAATTCTCTAACAGTGCACAAAGTACACCCTTTAATAATATTTACTGAACATTTACCATGCACCAGGTCCTCTTTTAAATGTTTTCAAGAAATCATGTACGTAATTCTCACAATGTGCTTATGAGATCTTTTTTGTTCTTTTCTTTTTTGCAACTGAAGAAACAGAAAAATGGAGATTTTCAGTGACTTGCTGAAGGTCACAAAAGTAGAAAGTGCTTAGTTTATCTTCAAAGTCACGTCAGTGTTACAGCTGGTATTCAATAATATGCAATGTTCTGGATCCCTGGTAACTATGACTAACACTGTAGTATTCAAATATTAATAAAGGGCTTGCTATGAAATTCTTTTAAATTGTGGGAACTCAAAAGACCTTATTTTTATAATTGTTTATTTTATCCTTCCCTCTCTACTTCCTTATTATTTTTGCTACAGTGATTTTCAGAAGTTGACCTGTATTAGTGACATTAACTATTTACATATATTATCAACATTCATTAGTTTAACACCTTTGTAAACAGTAACTTATTTTACTTCTAGAATACATCTACAAACACATTACTGCAATTCCTATTTCATAGATGTGAAGATAAGAGGTACAGAAAGGTTGGAGGATTTTCCCAAGGTCGTAGAGCTAATAAGTAGGACCACAGGGATTTGAACTCAGGAAGTTCATATAGCTTCAGAGTCAAGCTCTTCAGGAGGCTATGCTATGTGTACTTGTTTGTGATTGAAGCCAGTCTTCTATAATGAACATAACCTTTTAAAAGCCAAGTGAAATATCTTGCTTACATATATTTGCTCTATTGTCAGAAGATATTTTACAAGTTGTGGAACTGAATTCTTATTTGATACATAGAAAACTGAATTGTAGATGCCAAAGTAAAGAAGCAGGGTTTACCTTATCCTAGTGGCACATGCTTGTAATCCCAGCACTATGGGAGGCTGCAGCAAGAGGATTACAGTTTTAAACCTAGCAAGTGCAACTTAATGAATTAGCAAGACCCCATCTCACAATACAAAATAAAAATAGATAAGAGTGTAGCTTAGGGTAAATAGAACAAAACAAGACAATCAAAACAAACCAGAACTTTGTGGCACTTTCTCCATTTAAATTTTCTTGATTCTTCCACAGTTGCAGATATTTTTCTAAAAAATTCTGCAAAATTCTCTAACGTTTCATGCAGTAGCTCAGAAGAGTCCTTTGAGCAGGAATAGGTAAGTTACTGATTGGCTTTGAAGGAAGTGCCGGTTTAGATGTTTAGTTGACTTGTCAAATTTCACACTGTGATGTCATCACCCTTGGCTGAGTTGGAGTCAAAGCTTTGAAACAATCTCTTAGTGTGACAGCTGACACACACATGTGCTGGCTTTTCTTGTTTTGCACAATGTGCAAACTTCTTTATGAACTGCATGCCAAGGAACAATTGCAGCAACTGTCGTGTGTGACCTTTGATTTCCATTTTGTATATCAGAAATAAAGGTGAAAAAGTTGTAATTTCAGATGCTATTATATCTTGCTAACTAATAATTGGAGGGGGTAGAATTTCAATTCTTTAGAATTGTTTCTGGGTTTGATGCTGGAGCCATGATATTGCCAACAATCAACTTTTACTTTTCTTATGTTATGTCTTTTTTAAGTGTTCCCTCAAAGCCTCATACAGTCATGGAGGTAACTGACTCTAGCATTTGTGATTGTTTTTTGTCTAGGGCTGGGATTGGCATTGTGAGTGGTACATCCACCCAGGGAAGGGGAGCTGGCATACAATATAAGGGAGGGAAGGAGTCATAATTTCCCCCTTTTTGCCCAGTTTGTCTTTGTCACCTGCAGCCACCATGAATGGTTGCCCCTTACTCATGCTACCCTGCCTTGAAGCCAGCTGAGTATGGACTAAAACTTCCAAAAACTGTAAGCTAAATAAATCTTTCCTTGTTTCACTTTGGGTGCCAGGTATTTTGTCTCAACAACAATAGGAAAAGTAACCAAGACATATTATTAAATTTTTCTGTTGTTCTTTTCATAATAAAAGCCGTGAATCCATCAAAGAAGGTGTGCTGGTAGAACATGTAAGCAGACATGGAAGATGATTCTTTATTTACTGGATCACATTTTACAAGACTTCCATGAAACATTAGACTCTTGTTATAGATAGATGATGCATAGATACTGTATTTCCCCAAAATAAGACCTAACTGGAAAATAAGCCCTAGCATGATTTTTTTCCAGGTGCTCATAATATACTCTTCTCTAAAAATAAACCCCCAATAAGATTGTCAGTCACACAAATACAATTAGTAGATCTATTGCAACACACGATAAACATATTGAATTTTAAAATAATATTGCTATGTAATTAAACATAAGTACATTAATATTTAAATAATATTATAAATTATAATTATTTGTAAATATCCAAATGGTCATCTTTGGATGAAGGTAAACACTTGCATATATGGATGAATTTAAAACCTATTGCTGAATGACCAACTAGAGTACAGAAACATGAGAATAATGTACACACAAAAGATGTTGTATCTAATATGAATCTTCATAATCCCATATGTCATGTGTTGTAATAGAGGTACTTAATGCACTCAGATAAAATTTTAAAGAAAGAAAAAAGAAAAGTTTTCAGAGCTTGGGGGCTTGCAATTTTTCATTGCCTTTTTGTGGACCCTTATTCTAAACTGTCATTTTTGTTGTGATTCTTGTCTCGTAAGTCTTCAATGAACACTGGAGTTAATGGAAATGTTGTGAACCTAGCCTGCAAGAGGTTATGACTTTTGTGAAGAATTCATGCGATAAAAATCACTGATAGCTGTGTTGCCAATGCACTATGAGCAGGCTACATGGACTAGAAACCTCATCTAAAGAGAGCTCTGTGGCTTGGCATGACACTGGGGCTTAATGGTTCTACAGGAATGGAATTGCAAGAAATTCAGGCCAGAATTTGGGGTTTGGAGAAGTTTGAAGATATTCCCAAAGTAGATGACATGACTGTATTTGGATAAATATGTGTTTGTACATGAATAAATACAAATTGTTGTACATGAATAAACATAGATTGCTGCATATAAAAATAAAATATTCCTTCCAATTATTATGTTTGGGGAGTAAAATATAAGATGTGATTGTATTTTTGGAGGAATATGGTGGATATGAATGTGTAGATACATATTATGTTCTTTGAAGTTTCACATAGGAACTAGGAAATAAATTATGAGAATAAAGGGATGTTGCAACTAAAAGAGTTAGAGTGGGGAGAGAAAAAGATGGCAGAAAGGTAGGTAGCAGGATTCAGAGCCTCTCTGAGAGAGACAACTCAAATACCAGAATAGAACACCATGGAGGGACCCAAACAGAGGGAGATGGATTCTCCCAACCCAGGAAGAAACTGAAGGGAAATGAGTTGTTGGAATATGAAGTCCCAGGGCTACCATTAGAGAAGCTAAGATCTGCAAGCACGGTGCTCTTGCTAAGCTGCCTGAATTCCTGCCTGAGATAGACCTGAGCACCTAAACCCATGCCAATGTGACTGGCTTGAGCAGCCTCGAGTGTGGAGCTGAACCACCCTGCGCATGACTCACCCAGAGGTGCCGTGGATTTGTGCTTCAGCCACACTGACATCGGAGGTCGGGGAGCCCAGTGAAGAAATGAGTCAGAGAGGGACTGGCATCAACCTACAGTGAGTGCTGGGAATAAGACCACCCCATGGAAAAGGGGCAAACAACTGGATGACATATTGGAGTCAGGCAGAACGGTCCTAACTTGGTAAGAAAGTGGTTTCAGTTGGTTCCTTCCCTCGAGGAGCACACTGGTGGGATCTGCTTGGCCTGGGCCGCGATCCTGGTCGGGACCCAGTGGGTCATCCCAAACCAATTCCCTAAGCTTGGCGTACACTGACTCAGTGAAGGCCCAAGAAGGTTGACTGGCCCAGAGAGGAGGAGCCAGCATACACTACCCCTGCCTGCAGCTCTGTCTCTGACAGCGGAGTGGAGAGGGCATAAACCCTTAGTCTGCATGCTCCAGAAGAACCCTAACCAACAAGAAAAGGGGCTGGGAAGTACACTATACACTTGTATGGAAGGAACCAAAAACATGATGAGAGAAAGAAAAAGCCCCCAGCCCCCAACCCTGAGAATATTGATCCAGGAGAGGTAAATACAAAAGAGATTGAGGGCAGCAAAGATGCAACATCAAACACAGCATCAGCATCATAAAGAGATATCTTCAGGACCTCATAAACAAGATCAAAACTGAAATATTAATTCAAGTTAAGCAAGAAATAAGTAGATTATTAAAAGAAAGGCTAAGCACCTCTCAAGAAGAAACAGAAGGAAGAGTGGAGAAACAAAAAAGGAAAGAAATGTTCAATGAACAATATAAAGAAAACCTAGAATTCATGAAGCAGATTCAAAGAGATTACCAGGAAACTAAACACTCCATTGAAAGCTGGAAAAACTGCTTGAAAGAAACTAAGGCTAGACTATAAAACTTGAAGACAGGCTTGCAATGTGTGATCATTAAAGAGAAGATCTCTTAAAAATAACAAGGGAACAGGCAGTAACAATACAAAGGCTAGAAGATGACAAGAGGATCTATAACTTAAGAATAAAGCATGTGCATGAAGAAGCAGGAGTCAAAACAAAGGAATTGCAAAGGCTATTCACAGAAATCATTAAGGAAAACTTCCCAAGCATAGGAAAATGAAGTGATATGCAGATGTATGAAGCATACAGAACTCCAGCCACCTACAACCAAAACAGAGCTACAGACAGAGACCAGCATCGCAGCCTGACTCTGTGGGACCCGAAACTCCGGGACCCGCAGAGTGGTCCGGGATGTTTGGATTGAAAGTCTGCGCAGATAAGCATCTCGGCACGACTGTTTGTGACTGGTAGGCCCGCCCTTCATCTGCAGGGAACTGCCCTGAGACCAGCATCTGGACCAGGTCTGCTTGGGCCCGTAGCCCCGCCCGTCACCCCCAGGAAATCTCACAGAGCATCTCACAGAGCATCGCTGCCTGACTCTGTGGGACCCGAACCTCTGGGACCCGCATGGTGGCCCAGGCTGTTTGGATAGAAAGTCTGCGCAGACCAGCATCTCAGTGTGATTGTTTGGGACTGGTAGGCCCACCCTTCATCCGCAGGGAACTGTCCTGAGATGCATCTGGGCCAGGACTGTCTGGGCCCATAGCCCCGCCCTTCTGCCCCAGGAAATCTCCCAGAGACCAGCATCATAGCCTGACTCTTTGGGACCGGGAACCTCCTGGACCCACAGAGAGGTCTGGGCTGTTTGGATTGGGAATATTGCGGAGACTGGCATCTTGGCCAGGTCTGTTTGGGACCAGGAACTTTGCAGAAACCAGCATTTTGGCCTGACACTTGGGGACCTGTAGGACCACCCTTCACTCGCAGGGAACCTCCTGGAGACCTGCCTGGGACAAAGCCCGGTGGCCTGGCCTGCCTGAGATTCCACAGGCTCCGGGTTGACCACACCCAGCATTCGCCTTACAACTTAGGGAGCCAGGAGCCCACAGAGGGGAGTTAGGACCCTGTGAGGAAGCCAAGAGCCTGTGGGGGAGCCACTGCCCCTCCAGGAACTGAGGGTGCAAGAGGTAATTCATCACACATGCAGAGAAAGCTTTGGAACACCGCTCAAAGCAAGGAAATATAGAAAATGACAAAAGGAAAGACCAAAAGGCAGGCTCAAAGCCCTAGCCCTCCCCAAGAAAGAAGAAAAAAGAAGCCATACACCTTAAATGTCTGAAATGATATCCAATGAAATAAATATGCAAATAGGGAAAGCTGTGGAGAAATTCAAATCAGAAATACTTGCCCAGGTAAAAGAAGAATTGATAAAAATAGTGAAAGAAATAGTGAACGCATCTAGTGAAAACACAGCTAAAAATTAGAGGAACAAAGCAAACAGATAGAATCCCTGAATGAACAATATAAGAAACAAACAGAATGCATAAAGCAGATTCAAAGAGATATACAGGAAATGAAAAATTCTATTGAAAGCTGTAAAAACCACCTCAATGAAAGTGAAGATAGAATTTCAGACCTCGAAGATAAGATTGCAGTCAGTGAGCAGGAAAGACAAGATCTTTTAAAAATACCAAAAATTCAGGAAATAACAATTCAACACCTGCAAGGTGATGCAAAGAAAAATAACATAAGATTAATAGGGATAAATGAAAAAGAATGGGACAGCCCAAAGATATCAAGAGGATATTTACAGAAGTAATAGCTGAAAACTTCCCAAACATGAGAAGAGAAACAGACATCTGGATAAGTGAAGCATATAGAACTCCAAACAGTCATAACCAAAATAAAACTACACCTAGACACATAATAATCACCATCCCAGAAATCCAACATAAGAATAGAATACTAAAAACTGTTAGAGAGAAAAGAGAGATCACCTATAAAGGAAAACCTATCAGAATCACGGCAGACTTCTCAACACAAACAATGAAATCAAGAAGAGCATGGAGTGAAGTCTTTCCGATCCTAAAGGAAAACCACTTCCAACCCAGACTGA
>PVJX010015538.1:0-42343 GCA_004027295.1 Dolichotis patagonum | reverse complement strand
CAGTTTTTAAAATACAAGCATACGGTTTCATTTTTGGCAAAATCACCATCCACAAATTTGAGTTTCATACTTTCCACAAAGCATTGGCATGACAACACTCAAGCTCTCTAAGTTGAGGACTGTATGTAACTCTGCCTTTAACTCAGAAACAGTTACATAGGTGACATATGGTAATTTCACCCTAGAAATCTGCTGGAGAAAAGCTCTTTGTTTAGTTCCTCAGAGAAGGTACAAATGGGCCTTCTGGTAAATTGCTTTGCTTTTTGTTGTTTGGGTTTTTTTTTTTTTTTTCTGTTTTGGCACCAGGGGTCAAACTCATGACCTCAGGCTTGCCAAGCAAGTGCTTGTGCCGCTGAGCTAAATCCCCAGCCTCTGGTAAATTGCTTTGAATATGGAACTATTTGATTTAAAAATGTGAGCCTCACATCACTTTATCAGATCCTTTCCAATTTCATTTTGTCAAGTTTTAATTCCTCTACTTCTAACAATGACCATGGAAGTAGAAGATAGCAAAATAAGAAATGAGTCAGTGTATTCTCTATATGTGTTATATAAAATTTTGTGTTGGCTATAATTTCTCTTCATTACATCCATTTAATCAAAGGGCTCTACCAGACCAATATATACCAGCATGACAAAAATCACAATTAATGCCTGCCTCATGAGAGACCAAAGAGGCATTCTAACTGTTTAGAATTCATCAATTTCCTTGGCATCCTGGGTTGTAGGGGAATTCCAAAATAGTAAAGCTTGCCAAGATGTAATCACATGGTGGCTGGCTTTGAAATACCAGGGAACATGAGTGATCACAAGGCACCATACCTTTCAGCATCGTGTCTGCTAAAATACACCAGGAAGGAGGAAATGCTGCTCACTTGGGTCAGTGCCTTCTCAAATCTGTTATTTCTCCCATGTTGCTGGTATCCCTGTTAGCTATAGAGTTTCTGTATTTTCTCACTCTATTTCTGTGTCCAAGTGGTCAGTTAGTAGTCATTTAACACTTTTGAAACATCTCTTGAAACTTTCTGCCTTCCATCCATTTTCAGGATATCTTTTCCTGGATGATTCCCTCATTCACTCTGCCTCAGACACCTGGAATTGATTAGATTTCCAACATAAACATCTATTAAGCTGTTTTCAATATATTTCCCATTTTAATGATGTTTCTCATTGCTGCAAGATTTAAATATCCTATTTAAATATCCTAAATATCTAAGCATATCATTTCCCTGAGTGGAGTCTTTCCAAATGAATACCAATCACCCACAGGATGAAGTGCATCATTCTTAAGGTGACTTTTAACCCTTTATGTATTATAATCTTATTTACCTTCCCAGTCTTCTGTCCCTCCCACCATTTCATCATGGATAGCCAAGCTAAAAAAAATTACGTAAAAATTCATCCACATTCTGAATTTTTAAATTTGATAACAGTGGGGGAATTGAAAGGATTTGTGGTGGTATAATAAAATGAACATTGTTGAAACACAAATTTATTACATATGGAAAATTAATTCTTTGTATTTTCTTGGGCCATGAAATGGAAATTATTTTATTTTATTTTATTATTTTTTTAAATTTTATTTTAAAAGGGGGTAAAATTAAACACAACAAAACAGAACAAAATGGGACATAAGAAAGCATAAATTTCAAAGCTAGACAACCAGAGATCTTCACTATCTGCCATACTGTCTCTTGTTTTCTTCCAAATGGTTGTCCATATTTTTGCATATGGGAAGTTCATACTAAATAACATAGCCAATCTTTTCATAAGATGTGTAGTTAACTGGCTCCCACTTGCTAAAGTGGGGGGATAGGGGACGGGGGACAGGACGACATGAAATGTTTGATTCTCAGCATGCGTGCCGGCAGGCTCACAGCCACCCCCCAGAGAGGGAAGGAGTTCCTTGTTCTCCTGGTACCCTGAGTCAACCACATGGTGCAGGTCCCGAGGCACCAGGGTCTCTCTCCTGTGGGTCACCGAAAGTCCGCCATACTCACCTGCTATTTCTTTCTGATGAATTGACCATTACATTTCCAAAGTTCTGAAATGGCCAACAGACCACAGGAAGAATTCTCTTTAGACTGTTGTTTGAAAACAGCAGCTATAGCAATATGCTGGCCTTGCTTTAGGGCTACAAAACCTTGTCTTTTAAAACAGTCTAGTTCTGTAACTGCTTGGAGGCTTTGTAATTACTTTCTTGATCCCTGTAGGCATGAGAGTGTAACTGAACATACAGGATGCCTGACTGTATCATTGTAACGAGTTTCATAGTAAACTGATGATCCTTAGGTCTACCCTTGTAACCCGTGACCCCACCCAGCTAGCTAATCAGAACTGCCTGGCTGTTCTATCTCAGTCTTGTACCTCCTTTGTCCCTCCTGCTTGTGCATCATATAAAAGCTCTAGACCACCAGAGATCAAGGCCTGATATCTTGGGAATGAGCCCCATCAATGCCTGTCGATGTAAATAAATCTGCCTCCAAATACCGGGTGTTGTTTTAGTATATCTGTTAGCCATTGCGGCACCAGTGCTAGGAAAGCGAGCTGTGGGAAAAGCATGGTCACAGACATTGGCTATAGTAACTAATTCTTGAGAATTTTAGTGGAATTACAATGCTATCATTTAAGTTGTTTTTTTTTCTTTTTTTGGTTTTGTTTTTTGAGAAAAGAGCTCACTGTGTAATTCAAGCTGGCTTCAACTCACTAGGTAGCACAGGCTGGCCTCAAACTCACAGTAATCCTCCTACCTCAATCTCCCAAGTTCTGGGATTGCAGGTGTGCACCACCATACCTTGCTTAGATTTTTTAAAAAAACAAATGCATCTCTTATTAATTGATGGCAACTAAATTGTGTTAGTGGCATTTTTTCATATGTTAGATGAACTCCATTCATGACCCTTCTCTGAACTGTCCTTTGTGCCAATTACATAACTTTTTAAAAAATTATTTTTATTGGTACGTGTTTGCAGTGTGTAATGATTACATTCATCATGGGGAGTTGATATGTGGATATACACATCTTAAATCTTTTAGATGCCAACATCTTTAAGGCTGGCATAGTGGCACATACCTATTATCCCAGCAGTCAGGGAAATTGAGGCAGGAGAACTGCAAATCCAGGCCCACCTTGGACAACTTAGTGACTTGGTGAGTGTTTATCGCAAATTAAAAGTAAAAACATAGTTGGAGATGTAGCTCAATATGAAGGCTCTGGATTCAATCCCCAGTGCTACAAAAATACAATTTTAAAAATTCTACAAATAAGTAAATGAAAAAGTATTCTTCTTTGTGTTCCGGTCTCATTTCACTTAATACAATCCCCTCCAGTTCCATCTAGGTCATTGCCAATGGTAGAATTTCTTTTTTCAAGGATGAGTAGCATTCCACTCTAGTAAGGACATGGTTTTTAATGATGTCTGTCCTCCATGTTTTTTCCATAAGTTTGTTACTAAAAAAGATTAAGAGATTTAAAAATGAGAATCACGGAAATTTAAACATTGAGTATTTGATGACATTAAGAAATTAAATCACCAACAGAGTGAAAAGAAAACCCACAGAATGGGAAAGAATTTTAGCCAGCAATCCTTCAGACAAAGGACTTATATCCAGAATATATAAAGAATTGAAAAACATCAAGCCCCTCAAATTCAAAGACCCACTCCAAAAATGGGCATCTGAGATAAACACACATCTTCATCTTCTCAGATGAAGGTATACAAATGGAAAATAAATACATGAAGAAATGTTCACCATCACTGGTCATCAAGAAATGCAAATTAAAACAGCATTGAGATTTCATCTCACTCTGGAAAGAATAGCTGCCATCAATAAATCAACTGATAACAAATGTTGGCAAGGCTGTGGGGAAAAAGGAACACTGCTCCACTGTTGGTAGGAGCGTAGACTGGTGCAGCCACTATGGAAATCAGTATGGAGATTTCTCAGAAGACTAGGATTGGAAGTTCCATTCAATCCAGCTATTCCCCTTCTGGGTATTTTCCCAGAAAAACTGAAAAGGTCATATCACAATGATATATGTGGCACCCATGTTCATAGCAGCACAATTTGTAATAGCTGAATCTTGGAAACAACCAAAATGCCCATCAACCACAGAATGGATGAAAAAGACGTGGTATTTGAGGAGGGAAAAGATGGCGGACTGGTAGGCAGCAGGATACAGAGCCTCTCTGAGAGAGACAGCTCAGACACCAGAATAGAACATCCTGGGGAGATCTGGACAGAGGGAGATGGATTCTCTCAACCCAGGAAGAAACTGGAGGGAAATGAGCTGCTCGAATATGAAGTCCCGGGGCTACCATTAGAGAAGCTAAGATCAGCCAGCATGGTGCTTTCGCGGAGCTGCCTGAATTCGTGCCCAAGACCGGCCTGAGTGCCTGAACTCACGCTGATGCGACTGGCTTGAATGCCCCATGCATGGAGCTGAGCTGCCCTACTCGCAACTCACCCAGAGGCACCGTGAGCTCATGCCCCAGCTGCGTTGAAGTCGGAGGTCGGGGCACCCAATGGAGAACGGAGCCAGAGAGGGACTGGCATTTACCCAAGTGAGTGCTGGGAATAAGATCCTCCCAAGGGAAAGGGGCGACCAACTGGATGACATGTTGGAGTTCGGCAGGATGGGCCTGAACTGGGAATGGCAATGACTTCAGTTGGTTGCTCCTCTCCCACAGCAGATTGGTGGGATCTGCTTGACCTGGGTCACACCCCTGGCTGGGACCCAATAAGTCATCCCAAACTGATTCCCTATGCACAGCATGTACTGACACAGTGAACGTCTGCAAAGGTTGACTGGCCTGGAGGGGAGGGGCAAGCATACACTGCCCCTGCCTGCACCTCAGTGACTGACAGCAGACTGGAGAGGGCAGAAACCCCTAGCCTGTGTGCTCCAGAAGAACCATAACCAACAAGGAAAGGGGCTGGGAACTACACTACACACTTGTATGGAAGGAACCAAAAACATGACAAGAGAAAGAAATAAGAAAAAGCTCCCAGCCCCCAACCCCAAGAATACTGATCCAGGAGAGGTAAATACAAAAGAGATTGAGGGCAGCAAACATGCAACATCAAACACGGCATCAGTGGACATAAAGAGAGATCTTTAGGACCTCGTAGACGAGCTCAAAACTGAAATACTAATTCAAGTTAAGCAAGATATAAATAGATTAATAAAAGAAATGCTAAGCACCTCCCAAGAAGACACAGATGGAAGAATGGAGGAACACAAAAGAAGGAGAGAAACGTTCGATGAAGAATATAAAGAAAACCTAGAATACATGAAACAGATTCAAAGAGATTAGCAGGAAACTAAAAACTCCATTGAAAGCTGGCAAAACTGCTTGAAAGAAACTAAGGATAGACTATCAAAACTTGAAGACAGGTTTGCAATGTGTGATCATGAAAGGAAAGATCTCAAAAATAACAAGGAAACAGGCAGTAACAATACGAAGTCTAGAAGATGACAGGAGGATCTATAACTTAAGAATAAAACATGAGAATGAAGAAGCAGGAGTCAAAACAAAGGGATTACAAAGTCTATTCACAGAAATAATTAAGGAAAGCTTCCCAAGCATAACAAAAGGAAATGATATGCAGATGTATGAAGCATACAGAACTCCAGCCACCTACAACCAAAACAGAGCTACACCCAGACACATAATAGTCAAGATCCCAGAAATTCAATATAAGAACAGAATATTAAAAACTGTCAGAGAAAAGAAACAGATCACCTATAAAGGAAAACCCATCAAAATCACAGCAGACTTCTCAACACAGACCATCAAATCAAGAAGAGGTTGGAGCGAAGTAATTCAAGCCCTGAAAGAAAACAACCTCCAGCCCAGATTGATGTACCCTGCAAAAGTGTCTTTAGAAATTAATGGAGAAACAGGATGCTTCCATGACAAAGAGGAACTGGGGGAATTTGTGACCACCAATCCAACCCTACAAAAAATACTGAAGGACATTCTAGAGAGAGAGAAAAAGAATACGAGGATTTCAGGAACAGTGGCATAGAGGTCTCAATGAATGGGGCAGACAGTGGAATGAAAGAGAAAAATAGACAATGGCAGAAAAATAGCATAGCAGAAATGAGGGAGAGGAGGTTGGTTATAATCTCTAATATAGATGGCCTTGATATACTAACAAAAAATAAAAAACACAGGCAGAGTAGATCAGGAGATAGGGTACATCGAGATGCTGTGTATTGCAAACATAATTAACCTGAAAGAGGTTTTATGGACAGAAAGTCAAATATGAGAAAACAATGCTCTATGTGACAGGGAACCAGAGAGAAATAGGGGCAACTTGACCAGCACCTGCAGATAGGTTGAAAAGACATGATATTTTTGTGCAGTAGAAAACTACTCAGCTATAATGAAGGAAAACCTTGAGGCTTTTATAGGTAAAGGAATACAACTCGAGATCAAGCCCAGGAGTCAGAAGGTTCAGAACCAGTTAGGAGAAATAGCAGGTTTCTCCCCCCAGTCTAAAAACCGAGGGAGTTAGTGGGACCCCAAATGGGCAGTGCACCCTGTGGGAGTTAAAGGGGAGGAATTGTCTATAAAAAAGGAAGGCAGAAGATATTGTTAATAGAGTAACAAGATTTAGAATCTACATTATTGGGGCCGGGGGTTTAGCTTAGTGGCGTAAGTGCCTGCTTGGCTAATCGGAGGTCGCGAGTTCGATCCCCAGCACACACACACACACACACACACACACACACACACAAATCTACATTATTCTCACCACTCTGTTTAGATGTATTATATTCTGTTCCAGTTTGTCTACTTACACTAGATTTGAGGGTATGGACAGCTATCCCAAAAATAGCAGGACACATTATGGTAATCATCCTTAATTTCCTATTAACTTAATCTGAAGCCCTGTGTAATTTACACTGCCTTATTATGACTGATCTTATTTGAATCTGGTTTGTTAGATTACTATTTTGTATTGACTGATTTTATTCCACTCTGTTATGATTGATAGTATCAAGTCTGGGCCGGGGATTTAGCTCAGTGGCTTAAGTGCCTGCCTGGCAAGCGTGAGGTTGTGAGTTCGATCCCCGGTACCAAAAAAAAAAAAAAAAAATAGTATCAAGTCTAAGAGTATAGGCAACTATACTGAAGATAACAAGATTCACCAGGATACCCACTCTGGTTTGATTATTACCTGCTTTTGAAGTCTTATAATGTCTCCAATATTTTGTTTTTATTAATGTTGTTATATACTGCTAAGACATCATAGTAACCATTGTAGATCACCTTGTATTGCGGTTTTATATGACTTTTTCATTTCATGTTTTTCTAGGAATTTGTTTTGTTTTGTCTTGATTTGTTTTGTTTTCCCCTCTAATACAGAAAGGATAGATTTACATGTAGAGACTCATGCATGCATGGAACTTATAAACAGTTTATGAGACCCAATTATATAACACATGATGAAATGAACAACTACTTTGAAGAAAAAGAGACACTACAGTACCCAGTGCTGACTCCTTAGTGTCATGATATGAAATACAGCAATACTATCATTCTTTATTCAGAGTGATTTTAGCCTGTTTTGTTTTGTTTAAGTTCAACATACATGAAGGTATGGACAGCTATTTTGAAGAGAATGAGAGACATTATGACAGCCATTCTTGGCTTCCCTATTGTCTGGTCTTGAAGACCTAAAATGCCTTCCTCATCCTGTTCAGATCAGTTCCATATTATGTTGTTTCGTGTGAATTCTCTGTATGTGAAGATATGGACAGCTATTTGGAAGAAAACAAGAGTCAATATAATAGTGAAGATCTCTGATTGTCTTGCTTTGAAATTTATGTCTCTTACATTGCTTTCTTGTGTTCCATTTTGCTCTGTTTTGTTGTGTTTAATTTTACCCTCTTTAAAACAAAAAAAAAATTAAAAATGTGGTATATTTATACAATGGAATATTACTCAGCTATAAAAAGGTTGATCTCAAGGCCTTCATAGGTAAATGGAGGCAACTTGAGACTATCCTCATAAGTGAAATATATACGAATATTTATAAATATCACATTGTGTCTCTAGTGTAAAAAGTAATAAGAACTGTAGGAGTAATGAAACCCAAAATGAGTAATTGCTATTGTAAGAAAGAGAAGGAAATAAAGTGCTCTGAAGGATATAACTGCATGTATGTTTAAGTGTGTAGGGTTGATAACCATATTACTAAGTTTTTGTTGGATCGTTGAACAGAACTGTTTGCAGTCTCACGGTTTGAATGTCCACTTTAAATGCTTTAATTTTGTAACTTGAACAACTATTTCTAAGAGGACAATATGTAATTTAGCAACTAGTGATTTCTTACTGTTCATTTTTTTGAAATTATGTATTATTTCTACCCTTTTTTCTGTTTGCTTTTTTTCTCTTTAAATAAAATTTTTTTTAAAAAAATTACTGTTTATTCTTAGGTAAGTTAATAATATTGTGGTTATATTTTTTACAAGTCTTTTCCTTTCATGATAAATACAAATATTTATGGGTAAATAATATAGCTGGGCTGCTATGCAAGCCCCCAGTGGGGGATGAAAAGGAGGCAGGTGGATAAAGATGAAACAACAGTGACTGCGAGGTGATGGTGTTGGGGTTGGGTGTGGCTCAGTGGACTCATTTCTCTCCGCTTTGCATGTTACAACTTTCCATAACACAAAGTCAACACACAGGTTACCTTTATTTAATAGTCCTTCTCCAGGTCACATAATTAAATTCCCTAATTGTACAGCTGGAGAAAAATTACTGTCTAAAGGATTCAGTCAGTGGAAAAAACAAGGATATTGGAATCTTGTGAGTAGTTCTGTGACCTGGGGCACATTTCTTACCTCCTTTGAGCTGCATTTTAGTCATCTTTGGACCCAGAGTACCAGCGCTCCTCCTGAAAGGTTTTATGAGAATTGAGGGAAGCCCTGTGATATCTGTAAGGTGCCTCCCCGTGTGAGCACAGGGTGGAGCTCAGTAAGCGGCAATCATCACTACCATGGCGTGTCAACATCACCCAGCTTACAGTGGCACAGTCAGACCCATGGCACAGGTTTCCAGAGGAACACGCTGCTACACTATTGCTTCTGAGTAAAAGGCAACTGAACTGAAAAGCAAAGAAACACCTGAATATGGAGATTATTTGGCAACCGGGAAGAAGTGATTCTGTCTGAAAGATGTTTGTTTCCCCTGAGACTCGATCGTGTGTTGTATCTTCAATGGTGGCATTAGTCTAGTTTCCTACATGGCAGTCAAGGCCAGCCTGTGTCCTTCCCCATGCCCACAGGTGTTTCCACGGGGACTGGTTTAAATGGAAGGAAATTCCTTTAGAATCCTATTTAAAAGTCTGTAACAAGAGCCCCTGCATCAGAGGTGGCAGACCTATGGCCCCTGTGCTGCTGCAGGCTGTATCATTGAAAGCTCTAAAAGGTTCCTGTCACTGTACCACAGCTAACTATTCATAATGGGCTGACTCGCCCAAGGTCATCCTGCTAATTTAGGGGCGGACATTTCCAGGCCTGTTTGTTTGGTTTCAGAGGATATGTTACTTTTAGATATTTATGCTTTAAGGTAGGTCATTTCCACTACACAGTACAGAAAAAAACAGTATTGTCTTTTTAAAATCAACAAGGCATATGCTCAGTTTATCAACACATGAACTATTGCTTTCATCTTCTTTATCAGATGTCAGTTTCAGCAGATGCCCTTTGCTAGATGCCCTTGACCTTTTAAGCTTCTTATCTAATTTGAGAAGGAGCCATGGGGCTCAAGCCAGTGTTTTTATTTATTGGCATTCTTCAGCTTGTTCTCCATTTTTATAAACTTTTTCTTCTTTCTTAGTAATTTTGGAAACCTTTCAGAGGAAGGGCAAAGAAGACAGGCAATGCCTGTTTTCTGTAAGTCACGAGGGAGAACATAGGATGGAATTGATCAATGGAAACAATAGGACTAAAGAACTTCATCCTAGTCACTGCTAGTATGGCAATGAAAAAAAACAATTTTGCTTAACAAATGCTTAACAAATGCTAACATTATGCTAGATGCAGAAGACACAATGATTTAGATAACACAACAGGTCAGCATACCTGCTCTCAGAGATTCTGTTTAGTAGGCTCTGCAGCTAAGTATCAAAATAATTATAATAAAATGCCAGTGTAAATGCTCACTGTGTTAAAAACAAAATGCTTTGGAAAAGAGAGCAACTCTGAGAAGAATAGGCAGGCTTTCAGAGAGAGAGTGGCATGTGGTTTGCGCCCGGACGGACGGATCCTACTTCAGCAGGCTGAGAACTGGAATTTGACTTGTCACTCCAAGACTGTTGGTGGTTTCAGTGTATAAAGGAAACAGGAAATGACAGGGAGTAGTCTCAGGATATTGGTGTGGCTTCAACTGCCAGCTGCAATTCCACCTGGGAGTTCATTTGCTCATGTTTTGGAAATGAAATGTAAAAACAGGGTGAAAATGGTCAATCCAAATGAGAGTTAAAAGAGTGACAATATGGAGGAGACACTACAGAACAGGAATTGTTCTGCTTCAGAGCTTCCGTGTCAAGGAAGAGGCTACAGCTTGAAAGTGGCTGTTCATTCAAAAATTAGAGGCCAACACCTTGTGCTGGGCACTGGGACAGATGCTGAGGATAAAACAAGGCCACCATGGTCTAGTGGTTCACAGGTTTATGTCTGACTAGAGAAACTGTCTTTAAACAAAAATTAATTATATTTAATTATAACCTGCAATAAGTGATGCGAGGAAGACAAGATATTAGGGGAACATCTAACATCTGGTGTTTTGTGGAAATGTTCCCTAAAGAAGTGACATTTGAACTGAGCCCTCAAGGGAAAGTAGGGGAACAGGGGCCAGTGTTAGGGCTGGGGGGCAGGGGTATTCCCAGCATGGGGAGGCAAGGGGGTTGTAGCACCAGTGTGGGTGGCCCATAAAGAACAAAAAGGTGAGGAGGTGGTAAGAACCTCTTTGTGTATGGCCAACAGGGCCATTTGTGATTTGGGTCATTACACTCCCACAGAACAGGAAGCAATACAGTTTTGAAATGTTGCTCTGAGAGCAAAATGGAGATAGGATCAGAGTGAGCTGAGAATAGATGTAGAAAGGACAGTCTGAAGGCTACTAAGACTTGTCAAGATTCCAGTGTTTTGCACTAGGGTTCAGACCCTGGGGATCAGAAGAAAGGTTGGGAGAAGGGCAAGACTTGAGAAAGTGTGGCTTCACAAAAACACTCAGATCAGTTAGGGTGGTATGTAAATGTGTGTGTGTGTGTGTGTGTGTGTGTGTGTGTGTGTTCCACAGCTGTCAGCAAACGGAATCAGATTTTCTCTAAGTGGGAACCAGATTTAACATTCACAATTCTGTACCACTTTTAGTTATACTCTCTTTTCCTTCACGTCAGAATCCTCTCACTTCAAACCAGGCCAAAAGTCAAACTGGAACTTGAAGCGTCGGCCATCTTTTCTGACCTGCAGATACTGAAGCTGTGTAAGGCATGGCTTCCTAGGCATTCTCAGTGCTTTTCCAGAATCTTGTTCTCAACTTTGAACAGAGCCAAAGGAAACAATTCCAGAAAGACATAAACGAAAATGGAAAATGTGTGGTCAGCTAGAAAGAAAAGGAGGATGAGTAACTATGGGTTAATGGTACTGAGTTAGGAAAAAAAAACATTGGTCAAGTTTCCCCATCCTGGACTTGAGACCAGTTTGGCTGTGACATCTGTCACCCCATTGATTGCCAGGGTTGATTCGGCTGATCTGGCTGGCTGGGCAGGTGTCCTTTCCTCCCTCACTGATTCATGTGCGTCCCTTGTCCTTCCCAAAGCTTTGCAACTAGTTTGGTAGAAGAAGGGGACCAGCCCAATAGAGGAAGATCATTTCCAGTCAGGGTGCATGAGTAATTGTTCTCCCCTGCTAGAACCTCCAAACAAGCTCTTAAGTTCCCCTTGCCTTCCTTTTGGGTGAAGATGAAATAACCCTTTTGAGAGAATCTTAGCTACTACTGTGTTTGAAGTTCTTATCTGCGGGAGCAACACCTACGATTAAGGCTTATTCATCACAGTCACTTAATAAATATTTCTTGAAGTATAAGTTCAACAAAGAGTCCCAAAGTCCTAAGGACTACACAGTCTCAGCACAAATTATTTAGCCTCAAACTTCTATCATTTCATTTCAAAAAGTAGAAGGAAATAGGTGACAGGGGGTTGGCTGCTGCTGTTGAGGTAAGAACTTCATGGCCATGTGAGGTAAGTGCCAGACCAGGAATTATAGGGGGAACTGGTGGATCCCCTGAAAAGGCTGTCTTTGTTTTCTCAGTTTCAAAGTAAGGAGATTATATATGATGGAATCTAAGTGCAATTTATGGAAAGCAAGGCATGAAAGCTTATACAGATTTGAGGGAGGCAAGAAAAGAAAGCAAGGCAGTTATTGAAGACAAGAGAGAGCTTTATGCCTTACATTTCAAAGAATCTGAAACTGAGACACGATGCAAACATGGATTCTTTTCTCTGAGCTCCTAACTAGGAAGTGATTCCTATCACCTGTTCTTATTCATATCAACACCTGTTACCATCTAAAACAAGTATTCACCCTTCAATACAGTCCTCAGCTTTTCAACAACTTTTCTAAAATCTCAGGAAACCAAGTACTCTTTCCAAGGAGTTTCTTCAACCCCAGATTCCTAGGAACTTTCCCTGGGAAGCCAAGCTTCAAACTTCTCTTCTAGGTGCCTCAGTCTTCTGTACCAAAGGAAAACAATTTTTTAAACTCTAGAAATAATAACTTTTGATGAATGTTATTCCTATCATGTACAGTGGATGAACGTGGCTGCCACAAGCTGGTAAAGTTTCCTGGGCTCCGGGGTAGCAGAAACAAGAAGCTGAGGTCCTGCAATCCTAATTATCTCAAAAGCAATAGAAGGTGTTGGTTAGATCTTCCTACTGTTTCAATCAGAGCAGAAATTAAGGGTCAAAGGTGTAACATCTCATCTCAATCTTCTCACTTGATTCGAAACAAAGCTTTTCTTTATCTTCTTTTAAAAATAGAAATACTTCAGAATAACCAGAAAGTATAATCTCAAAGACAACTTTTTTCCCCCCCAAAGACAGCTTTTAAAGAGTCTGTAGATAAAAACATACTTATCGAAAAAACAATTTTTCAACAAAGAGCCTTTAGACATTATATCTCTTTCTTTGTAAAAGATAATCAAGCTGCTTCTCCAACAGGCTCCAAAAGCCTTGCTAAAGAACAACAGGCAATACTCACAATCTCCTTATTCCATTTGTGAAAAAAATAATTGGTTAGGGAATCTTTGGTCATAGGTGATTTTTTGGGAAGTATCCTATAACAAGGGTTGACTTAGAGACCTAAAAAACTCCCTGTAGGCAACCAACTTAGGGAAGCATAAAAAACATTAAACTGAGTTTATCTGGATCACTTTGAGGGATAGACTCAGGCTTGTTTGAATCTTCTTAAACAGCAAAATATTGGTTTGTCCCATATGTCCCCAGGAGAGTTCTCATGGCAATTGTATAGATTTTTAAATTTGCCAATAGTAGTAGCTTTTGTCTTGGTAACTCATGTAATTACAGTAGACCTGGGATTCTAAGGATACAGTTGCTCTGGAGTGAGTTTCCCCTGCTAGGGTCAGTATAGTATAATAGGAACTCAACTAACTTCCATAAAGAATCATCTAGAACTGTGCTGTCTAACATGGTATCCATTATTCACATTGACCACTTAAATTTAAATTAATTAAAATTAATAAAAATGTAAAATTCAGTTTCTGAATTCAAATGCCATAATTCTAGGGGGTTTTCCCTTTGCCTTTTCCCCCTCTCCTTCTCTCTTCCTTTTTTCTCTCTTTTTCTTACTTTCCTCCCTCTCTCTCCTCCTTCCCCCAAGTGCTGTATTGTAAGTGTTCAATAGCCACATGGAGCCAGTGGTTACCTATTGAACAGCGCAGTTATAGAACATTTCCATCATTGTAGAAGCTCTATTGGATAGCACTGATCTGGAAGAATTGTTTATTTGTAAATGTATAAATTATTAATTGAATTTGTAATTTATTCAACTTGAGAGGCTCTCCCTAAATCTTTTAGCTTCACCAAAAAGAAAGAAAGAAAAAATTAAAACAAAACAAAAAAATCCCTTCTCCCAAACCTTGAAAAGATTAACTTCTATTTTATTCAGAACTCGTGGTTTAAAATTTTTTTAAATTTTATGTTAAAGAGAAAAAAATTCATGGGGATAACAATGGTATACACATTGCATACTGTTATCTTCAAATCAGTTACTCAGAGTATAAGACATTTGCATTTAACTGTCCATAAAATACTAGCACAAACCTTTCTTCAGTGAGAATTCATGGTTCTTGGGATAGTTTTCTCATAGTTTTTCTAAAGTAAAAGCTATGTTCCTGTATAGTTCCAAGTAGGAGCAGGAAGAGGTTCTTATGAATGAAACTTGAGAGATGATTAATATTAGAAACATAATCCCCATTGTTCCAGAATTTGGGAAGAATCTTGGTCAAAAACTCCTGGCATCTTGTAGGAGTTTAGGAAAACCCAAGAAAATCCTTTTGTCTTGTCCCCTAAACAGATCTTGTCTTTGTGCTCACTGATACATAAAATTCCTTCAATGAGAAGACATTTTTTTTTAAAAGATAGTATACTACCTTTTTTTGGTTTTGTTTTGCCCTTTTCTTCTTTAAAAAAATGTTTTTTTATTAATTTGAAGGTAGTAAAATACAACAGAACAGGATGGAATAAAGCCAATTGAGACAATGTAGTGAAACTGGTACAGAAATTCACAGCAGGTTACTGGGATAACAGTAATAGGTACCATAGTATATCTCGTTATCTTCAAAATAGTTGTTCTTTCAATCAGGTATAGCAAAATCAAAGGAAATACAGAATATTATAGAATTGATCAAAACAGAATATTGAATAGAGCAATACCACTAATCAGGACAAAGCAAAACAATGATAAAAATATTTGCCTTCAAAGAGATGGTAGAAGGAAATCCCCCTTATTTGCTGTATTACATATGGTCAACCTCCCAAGAGATGCTCAGACCTCTGGCTCCCACTTGCTAATGGGGTGGGGGGTGGGATTTGGGATGTTTGATTCTCAGCCCATGCATGCCAGTAGACTCACAGCTGCTTACCAGGGCAGTGAGCTGGTTGCTCGGTTTCCCAGTGCCCTAAGTTCCAACATGGTATGGATCTCTTTGCCCTTTTCTCTCTCTCTTTCTCTCTCTCTCTCTCTTTTTTTTTCTTTCTGGTGCTTGGATTGAACTCATGACTGCATGCTTTCCAGGCAGGTGCTATGCCCCTGAGTTATATCCCCAGCCCAGAAATAACTTTTAAGTATTTACATATAAAATTTCAGTACATATATCTTTGGGAGAATTACACTAATCTATAAATTACTTTTATCTACCATTTTCCATAAGTTTTCTTGGGAGTTGGAAGGAAAAGTTCAAAGGTACTGAATTTGTGGATTAAAGCAAACCTGGTTGGAAGAGAAGGATCAGAAGGTTGGGAGTAAGGGTAGATCCTTTTACTGCCCAATTTTCCCAAAGTTCAGCATTAAATATTTAGAGAATATAAAGTAACAACTGAATTGTCAGAATATCTAGTTCTGGTTTCCTTTTGCTGGAAAGTGTGGTGCTCTAGACTCTGAACAAATTTACTCTCCGCTTGAGAATGATCACTACTAGCTTAGGATGGTATCTTATAGAGCACATGATTTTTGGTGACATTATATTACAGAACTTCAGAGTCAGAGGAAATTTGGGTAGCATCTTGTCCACTCCATCAACAAGAATCTAAAAATTATCTTCTTCTCAACTTCAGGGGACATTTCAGGGGCATCACAAAACTTTACCTGAATTTTCATTTCTGTTGTAAAACTCACTAGATTAGACTGAAAGCTTCTTGTCTTCACCATAGGGCAAAAATACCTTATAATGTTTGTGCAGCTACAGTTTTCTATTTGAAAGATGATGAAAAGGACAAAGACCTTCCAAAGGCCATGGAGTGAAGCAACAGTGCAAGAGCACGAGGACAGTCCTCCGTGTGTCCTTCCCACTGCACGCTGCTGACCTCTCACAGCTGCTTTCTTTGGGTACTTAGTTGTGGAGGCTGATACAGCTTCCCACGGTTCCACTGGTACAATTATTCTTTCTCTGTCTTTTACTTTTGTGTGCTCTTATTCATTTTCTAACAGTTCTAAAAGCATCATATCAAGTAAGGATAGTTTAGTACAGTATTAAAGAAAAATACTAGAAATGATGATAAACGATTATCAGCGTGTCTCTCCTTGTGGTGGAATTACACTAACGTGTGTGTGATGGAAACAGCGAGATTTCTCCCTACATTTCTGCTATTTGAAAGGATCTTGCCTTCATTTGCATATCTAAGCTGTCTGTTCCCAGTAAGCGTGATGAAGCGTTCATTAATTTTTCTGTAGATATGGAGACGGTCAAGGAGGACATCTATTTGTGCCATTCCATTTCCAATATTTTCAGCTGAAAGAGAGGAGGGTTTTCTGAAATATTTACTAGCCTTACTTCTGAAGCCAGTGCAGTCCCCTTCTCAATCTCGGACTAGTGTCTTTTGGCTCTCTGTAAATGTATAAATGCTTTATTGTCACTGACCTATTGACTTCCATGCATGTACATGTATGTGTATGGGTGTATTTGTGTAACATATCTTGTTTAAAAGGTCTCATTTACTAACATAACACAAGAAATAAGGAAGCATAAGATATTAATTGTAATGATACATTTTTATTTCATTTGGCAGGTAAAATGTTATTACATTACCATCCTTAACATTACACATAACCTTCTTCCTAATCATAAAGAGGAATATAATCCTAAGCTTTTAAATATGAGAAAAATAAATTAAAAAAAAACTAAGAAACTATTAAACTAGTAATGATGAGAGAAAGAGAGAGGGAGAGGGAGGGAGAGAGAGAGAGAGAGACAGAGGCAGAGACAGAGAGAGAAATAGGCCTTGCTCCTTTATGGTCAACCTAGATATGATTAAGATGACTTTCTTCATTTAACCCTAGCCCCCAAATTTCCAATGAAATCACATTAAAGTGAAACTGTATTCTTTCCAGAAGAAGAGATAAAGAAAATTTGAATCTCTCAATTGCCATTTGATGCATTTGTCTCCTCCTTGACTTTTGGTTTTCTTTGTCGTTTCTAAATGTCACTTTTACCATGGCATTTGTTAATGCTGTTGATGACAATTAAAATCCCAATTGCAGCTGCTTTTCTACTGTTCAGCTGTGTCCAGATATTAACAACTAAACACCTTAGAAATTGTGCCAATTTGCTTATTGAGATTTTTCTCTTCAATAGTATAGATACTATACATTGTGAAAAATATGTAATTCCTCCAAATAACTTCATTAAACAAGTTCCAGTGCTCCATTTAGAGTTTTAAAAATAATGCAACCATCAACATTTCCCCCAAAGTTGGCTTTCATGCAAAACAGTGGCTCACCACTGAGCCAGATATTTTCTTTTTTTTTTTAAATTAATTTGTTTACTATCAAAGCTTCTTTCTTTTGGATCTTATCATCTAGGGGCTATGCATGAAGATGAAAACATATCTAAAAGACAACGCAGCAGTCTTCAATTCAGTTAATGATTTCAATGGTCTCTAGGGAGAAGTCCCTTCAGAAATCCCATATTAGTAATTTTAATAAAGCAGAGATCATGAGTACAAAGGAAATCAGTAAGAGGCCTTTCCTTTCCCTTTGCTTCTTGCTCTCCATCTGCTCTCTCTTCCCCTTTTTCTTTCTTCCTCCTCTTCCTCCTTAAACAAACACCTCTTTCTCAATCTCCCCTGCCTGTTGCTGAACATAGCCATGCATCAGACAGATGGTTTTTTAATGCTAAGATGCTTTGTAGTTAATATTGTATCTTAGTTTTGTATCATGACAGTCTTACAAAAGAATGTTCCCAAACAATATCCATCTGGTTTGGATTCTCAGTGCCACTATGTGAAGTAAGAGGCAGCTGTTAACCTCTAAAGGTCTACCCTCATGGGTAGCAAGTGTAGATAAAAGAAACAGTATCTAACCAGGATTGAACCAGACACAAACATACCCAGGGGTTTGGGACTTGACAAGAAAATAACAAAGAATTTTTCTCTTACAAGTTTGTAACTTTTGGAGTTTCACTGCATTTAAAATAGATTTTTAGGGCAAATAGGCATATGTGAGGTAGTAGGGGAGAAAGGGAGAGAGCACTGGACAGTAGTGTCCAGTGAAGATAGCAGATGGATTAGGCAAAGAGTGAGACCTCTATATGGGTCCCTCGGGACCTTGTTCAGACATCGTGACCTGGCTATTGAACCCAGAATATTTTCACTACAAGTTCCTGCAAGGCTGGATGTAGACCAGCTTGTGGAAGAAAAAACAAAGATGAACTTTGGTTTTGGAATTCCTCCAGATGCCACCTGTCTTGCTTAAAAGTCTTCTTTGATGTTTTGTTCTATTTTCTAATCACTCCTTCAGCTATATATCTCAGGACTCACTTGTTTCTCTTATTTTGGTTTCATCACCCGAGACCTCTGTGTGGCACTTCTTGGCACCACGGTATTACTCTGATGAGGCGTCTCAGGTGGCTATATTCTTTCTGTACTTACATGTAGTAAACTATGAGATTGGTTTCTTGGTATGTGGAGCTTGGAATATTCCTGTTAAATGGTCACTTCCAAATCTGAACATTTCCATGGCATGGCATACCTGTAATCATCTCAAAATCAACATGTCTGAAAAGTGACACTTATGGTTCCCTCCAAATGTGCTCTTTCTTTTGTGCTGTTATTTTTTCATTGATTAAGCTTAAAAATTATGTTATACTGCAGGTATAACATTAAACATGTAGTTTAAACCTACATCCTCAGATTTCTCCAATTCTGTTAGAATGCATCTCTGAACCATTACAACTCTTTCCTTATATATCACTTGGAAACAAACAACTATCTTGTAACAATGACCACCACATCTGAAGACACAGGTACTTCTTTTCAGAGCCTACGAGTTTCAAACTATCTTTTCCCTGCCTCCTATCCAGATCTTAGCATAGAAGATGGAGATAGCAGGGATAACGTATCACAAATTGTGGGACATAAGGTCTTTGCTAAAGACATCAAGTTTAGCCAGGCTCTCAAATCTCTCTCTCTCTCTCTCTCTCTCTCTCTCTCTCTCTCTCTCTCTCTGTAGTTCTGTAACTTTATTTGAACATGGTAAAAGGATGTAGGTTACCAAAGTGTAGAGTTTATTTGGTGACTTCATTACATTTTCTGGACAACCACACATGGATATGATATGGGACGTTCCTTATTTATTTGCCCCAGACAACTTTATTGAGCCCGGTGTCAATGTGTACCTCTGGAGCCCCCATCTCCTTCATGGCAAATTTCCTGATATCCTTAAATGCTCTATGCTTCTTGAAGACCATTACATGGATGGTGATTGTGTATTCTCGGGTTGCCACCTCGCTGATGGCAGGATGGCCCTTCTTCTCACTACCCTTCTTTGCAGGAGTCATTCTGCTGGGCCAGAATTGGAAAGGTTCAGCTGTCCTTAGTTAGCATGCTACGTCATGTTCCCCTGCAGCTATTCCAATTGTGAGCATTCCATTCCTCAGACACCCTTCCTTCCCCCACCTCTTTGGAAACCATCTTTCTTCTTCAGTCATGAAAGAACGCCAAGGAAGAACTCATTAGATATCAGATTTTTTCCTCCTGACTTCATTAAACCTATTTTCTTTCTCCTTCACCTGTAAATTTGGGATGATATTAGTGCTCACTCTAAAAGGTTACTGTAAGAATTAAATAAGATAAGCTTTATATCTGCACATTGCATCTTGGTATATGGTAGGAGTCATCATAATGTAACAGAGCAATTCTTTTACAATTCTTTTTTTTTTTTTGGCACCAGGGATTGAACTCATGACCTTGTGCTTGCCATGCTGGTGCTTAAGCCACTAAATCCCTGGCCCCCTTTTACAATTCTTTATTCATATCAAGAAGAGACAGAACAAGACCAGCTTTAATAATATGTCTCAGTCTCCCATGACTAGTGGTGTCTTCTGAAGCCACATAGGACCATTTTTCTATACATTACCACTCACCCCTGCCTACCCTATGCTGCAAAGAAAAGAAAGACTCTTTCCTCTCCATGTGGAGATGGAAATACTCAAGCAGGAGCCTTCAGGAAGTTTGTGGAAATGTCAGACAAATGTTGTAAGGACAAGATAGAAAGATACCTAAGTTTGCTTATGGACAATCATAGGAGACATTTGAAATCAGGTTGGAAATCAGTGTGCCTGTCATATTCAGTAAGTCAGGATGTTATTAGGAATATGGATAAGAATTATCAGGAGAATGTTGGAGGTGGATTACAGTAGATAGATTGTGGTGAAGTAAAAATAGTAAGACTGATTTGGAGTTATGAAAGAATGGGAATGAATAGGAAAGGACAAAGACAAGAAGTATTGAAGGAGAATTGTGCAATAAAGAGATTTAGACCTCTTTATACAGTGATGGAAACAGCTAAATAGCTATGAGGGGTTAAGATAAAGAGGAGTTTAGGAGAAAGGTGTTTGATAAGGCTGGATGTCAAAAATAGGGAGAAAATGGAGATAGATCATAGTGAAATGATTAGCCAAATAGAAAAGGGGAACCTTTTCTGCTAGGCATGAAAAGAGAAGAGAGAGGATGTGAGAGAGAGAAAGTGGTATGTGGTGAGAAAGTTATTAGTAATAACATTAATTCATATTCCTTGAGGACTTACTCTGTGCCAGACACTGCGATGAGTAGTTTGCATAGTGTTGGGAGGGGCAATCCCATGTACACAGTCTCAGGACCACTGCTCGAGCCACAGATGAGCCTTGAGCATGGGACACATTTGTACCACGAGTCGAAGAGTCCACACAGCCTGAGCCAGGCTTCTCGGTAGAAAGCAGGACTGTCTTTCTTTATGCCAACCTCAGTGAGTGTTCCTGGGTTCTGATGAAGCATGTATGTCCGTGGCTTTCACGCAGCCCTGCTTGAGTATGTCCATCTCCAGCTAGACGACCAGGGATCTTCACTATCTGTCATATTGTCTCTCGTTTTCTTCCAAATGGTTGTCCTTATCTTTGCATGTGGGGAGCTCATACTAAATAACATAGCCAATCTTTTCACAAGATGTGTAGTTCACTGGCTCCCACTTGCTAAGTAGGGGGGAGGGGGGGACACAGGGCGGGGGAGAGGACGACCTGAGATGTCTCATTCTCAGCCCACACGCTGGCAGCATCACAGCTGCCCCCCAGAGAGGGAAGGAGCTCCTTGTTCTCCTGGCACCCTGAGTCAACCGCACTGTGCAGGTCCCGACACACCAGGGTCTTTCTTTCGGGCCGCCGAAAGTCTGCCACACTCTCAGCTGCCCCCCAGAGGGGGCAGGAGTTCCTTATTCTCCCGGCACCTTGAGGGTTGATTTTGAGCAAGTCTTAGAAGCTGTAGAAGTTGCAGTGAACTATCTCTCCTCAGAAAAGACAAAATGAACTTAAGTGGAACTATCTGAAAATACTTAAGTGTTAAATTGTATGGTTATAAGTATAAGTACTTTGGGTACTCTTGATTTGTATACCTCACCAAGGCCTGGCGTATTTGCACAGATTACCAAGGTCTGGATTTTCCAGAGGATATTATAAATTACGCTTTAGTAAGTGTTATGGCTTGTGTTTAGATGTCTCCTCAAAGTTTCATGCAGTCATAGGTGGGGCTTTTTGGAAGTGGCTGGATCTAGAGTGCAAGATATTAGGATTAAGGATGTGATACTGGGATTGATTCATAGTGCAATGCCAGGATTAAGGGTGCTCCACCCTGAGTGTAAGTGTTACTGACCCTGAGGGTGGGCAGCCTGGATAGAATACAAAGGACAAAACAAGGGCTGCTGTTGTTGTTTGCTGCTTCACTACTTTGCTACTTGTCACCTTGCTGCCTTTTGCCTGCAATGAACTGTGTCTCCTCTGCCACGCCACTCTGCCTTGGAGCCAGCCAACTATAAACTGAAACCTTTATAAAATGGAGCCTCAGTAAGCCTTTCCTCCTTTAACTTTGAATCTCAGATATTTTGTCCTAGCAGTGAGAAAGTAGCTAAGAAAGTAAGATTATTCCAACAGAAACATGTTCAAGAGTAATTCAAAAGAAGGAGCCTGGTAAAGGCCAGAAGGCAAGAGATGTGGCCTGGCATAGGCCAGAGTAGTGGGAATGATGAGGGAGACAATTCCGTCTCTAATGACACTTGGAATCAAAATAGAAGGACAGAGGACAAATTGAGGATGGCCTGCAGGTTTTTATCTGAGACTAGGCAGAACAGTGATAAGAATATTATATTTGGGGAAATTAGTTATTGTAGATGCAGCCAATCTGAGTTCATGGAAGTCACAATTCTAGAATACATTGAGAAGAATGTATAATTAATTCCTGAGTAAATTAAAGGCTATGTAAAATCTTTGATTGCATAATTAAAGAATATATCCTATGAATGAGATAACACCATCAATTTGATAAGGCTTGTAGATAATGACTAATAATCTTATCAGTTGCAGGCCAAGTGTACTAGAAATGCTATGCATGGCAAATCATAAAAACAGTGATGAAAAATTTATGGCTTCGCATGAGTAGCAATCTATTTTGCAATCCACTGCACCAGCTATTTGTAGCAAGACCTCTTCTTTTGCTAGCCAAGAGAAAGCAAGTAGAGCAAATATATCCTTAAAATATGTTTTTTCATAATAATTCTGGACAATGAAACTTGCAGTTGTTTCATGCTAGCATTGCAAGCCAATGCTTAAAGCAGTTACTTGAATGAATATCTTCAAAGAAACAATAAAAAATAAATTTAAAAGAATAAACAGGGTTTAAAGTGATGATGTGAGATCTGACTTTGCTGGAAACTCAGGTGGTAAGAATACAGAGTTGGACCTTATTAACTGTCCTAACTGTTCTCTTCATCTAAGATTATTTACCATTTATTCTGTCATTTACGTTCAACACGCTTACATCCATGGAGAACATGCTGACTTTGCACTCTAGATGGTCATTTTCTAAAAAGCAATGGACAAATACACAGGATGATTTTTTTTCTTTTTCTGTATCGGGTCCTGAGCTAGATCCCTGATCTCCCTAACAAGTGTACGGCGGAGGTTAAATAAAAAGAGACAATTGTATGATTTTTTAGGGCTCCAGGAAGGTCAAAACCCTTTAGTTATGCTCGAGACTCTGAGGGCTGAGACAAAAACTTCTCTGGATTAGCCCACTTTATTAGGTTCAACAGCAAGGGGTGGAGAAACTGAGGAAAATGCAGGCAATGAGCAGGACCATGGGAGTCACTTCAAGGATGTCTCCAAGCAATGAATCAAGTCAATTCAGTAGAGCTGTCTTATCATGACGACATGGTAGGAGTGAGACTAGGAATAATTCCTGCAGCTGCAGTCTCTATGTTGTTAATTGGGGTTGGAGTCAAGTGTCTACAGCTGTGGCCTTATCTTGCCCTTTGAGGTATCTCTGGCCTCACAGGCCACTACAGGCCTCAGCCAGGACCAGTGATTCATAGAGGTTCACTTACTATGAATCAGCTCCCGTCACCAGGCAAGGGGTCGAGTCCTAGGACAGACTTACAGATAAACATAGAAAGTCAATTAGTTAAATTTAAATCCTGCTCAGAGCTGCTGGGTAGTGGTCTCCAACATTTCTGGATTAAAAACACTGTGAAGAGAGAATGACGGTGCAATTCTCAGATTGAAAATTCATGGAATTTAGGGTAGGAGATAATCTGTCCATTTTATATGTACATGACACAATTTTATCTGTCCTTTTTAACCTCATGTCTTATAATGCTGTTGCCAATTTGAGTTAAATGTACAAGATAGCTGCTAATCTTCTCATCTTCTGACATCTACTATTTGCCTATTATAGCAAGCACCATCTTCTCAAACTAAAACACAGGAAAGGGCCAGTTATGGTGGTGCACACCTGTAATTCCACAATGCAGGAGGCCGAGGCAGGAAGATCACTACAAGTTTGAGGCCAGCCTGGGCTACAAAGTGAGCTCAAAGCCAGTCTAAACTGACTAGTGAAACTCTGTCTCAAAAAGACAAAAAACAAAAACAAAAACACCCTCACAGGAATACATTTGAAAGTATCATGATTCTTCTTCTGGGTTGATATTGTTAAGATCTTCCTTTTCCTTTCTACCTGTTCTTCTAAATCTGCACATCCCTTAATCCTAAAATGTGCTAACACACATTTGTTTGCTTCTGAAACTTTTTCATTTGTTGAATGTTTAAGTATTATTCTGAATCTTTACTTTTTGGTCCAGCAAGCTTATAAACCTAGGTTACCATTTCAACTGTGGTTTCTATCTACAGAAACACTAAATTTGTATGTGAACATCTGAATATTTATATGTGTGCATATAAGTATTTGTGAGCATAAAGCTTTCTAGGTCTTTAAAAAAGGCTCAATTCTGATCAATTGGCTATATTTACTTTATAGCTAATACAAAAAGGTTTTATCACATAGATTTGGCTTAGTGTCATTCTCAAATGTTAAGAACATACATCACAACCTTTTCTAGGACCTAAAAAGGATAGTAATGTAGACTTTATTTATTTATTTATTTATTTATTTATTTATTTTTGTGGTACCGGAGATTGAACTCACAACCTCATGCTTGCCAGGCAGGCGCTTATGCCACTGAGCTAAATCCCTGGCACAACCAGGACTTTAGATTGACCATTTTGGCTCACCATTCACAAAATAAATCATCAATGATTACTGTCCTTGGTGATTCATATCTTGTACACTGCTCTGTAGGACCTTATAATTAAAGCCAATGCAGTCCAAAGGTACATAAATAGGGAAAATCATTCTGTGAGTGAACATATTATATTATATAATATTATGAGAATTTTCAGGAAAAAAGAGGTTCTGAAATAACCTGGGCAATGTATGAATTTTTAAGAAAACAGACTAAAGGTAGTGACTGTTTTCCAAAATCATCTGACAGCAGGAACCACAGAAATATGTGCTGTCTCCAGGAGAACTAGTTTTCTCCAGAATTTAACTTGGAAAACTGCAACCTAATCAAATTTCCAAAGTGATTCTTGCAGTACTCATTGTTCTTTTTTCTCCTCGCCATGGGAAAAGTACAGAAAGTTCAGGGCATTCTACAAACCTATGGGAAATGCCCACTGGCTGTTTGGGATTGGCCTATCTCTCAGTAGGGTATCAGAAGCAGATGTACAGTTATCAAAAACTAAATTTTAAGGCTTAAGATGTAGGTCAGTGATTAAAGCCTGCAGGACAAGAAAGAAAGAAAGAAAAGGAAGAAAGAAAGAAAGAAAGAAAGAAAGAAAGAAAGAAAGAAAGATTGATTTGATAAATATTGCATGCACGCTGGGTGCAATCCCCAGAACTTTAACAGACAGAAAGAGAGAGAGCGAGAGAGCATTTTTAACTTAATTTTCCATTTAGCACTCTAGATACCCTAACACTCTAGCTTAACACCAGAGTAAAGCCAAAAGCTTTGCTTAAAGCAGTAAACAATTATTAGCGGTACACTGAGAAGGGGAATGTGAATTAGAGTGTAAAGTTTTTTAGGTTTTTCTAATCATATTAAATATCTGTGAGCATTTGGACTACGGCAGAAGCAAACGTACCTGTTACTTCCCCTTTGTGAATAGCCGCTATCATGTCAATGAAATGAATTTCTTTGGTGTGACTTTTATTTAAGAGGCCACATTAACTGCTATCAGAGCTATAAGTTGGTACTTTCCTGAAGGGTTATTATTTTATCGATGTTAACATTTTATGTATATCAAAATTAAGTTAAATGGGAGTTTTCACTTCCATTCTTTTCTAACACTAGTGTATTAGGTATTAGACTTGTCCTTTTGGTATTTTTTAGGAGGTTTTATTTTGCAAAGTGTAAAACAGAATGACAAATGACAACATATATTTAAGAACACTGATATTTTTATAATACAGTTTTCTACCCCATCAAAACCAACTGTTGTAGCAAACATTATTATTTTCATTATTTTTGCAGCATCAGGGGTCAAATCTAGGGCTTTTCACGTGCTAGCTAAGCACTCTGCCACTGAGCTACATTTCTAGTTCTCTATTTTATAAAATCTGGAGAAAAACAACCACCACCACCACCATCACCACCACCATCACCACCTAGAACCAATTAAAAAAAGAAGAACAAATTAATCTTACATGGTTGGTTATAATAATTTCTCCTCCCCTGTTTGAAAAGCATGAGATTTTCCTCTCTTCCCCTTTAGTGTGTCTAATTGAAGAATAGTTTCCTGTTACATTTTATATTTATTTTAGATTGCATCTCTCATCCTACTTATCTTTCATGTTGTCCCTATAAAATGAAGACCATCCTTTATGTTCTTCGTAAGTAATTCAGTCTGATACAATTTTTCTTGTAAGAATAATATTTTAAGAAGCTATTTGCATAGTCTGGTCTTGCAATGGTTTTATCATCTGCAATCACACAAACATCAAATTCATTGCACTTTATTTTCTTACGGCCATATTGGCTCCTGATCTATTTTTTTTGTTTTTATTTTTTATTTTTTTTCTGATCTACTTTTATTAGCACTCTAATAAAAGTTTTCAAACTTTACTGTCCATCAAAATCACCTAGGGTATTTATTTAAACACACTGATAAGTCCAGTCTCCAGATTTTTGAGCAACAGATTTCTGAGTTAAATTTACATTTCTAGCACATTGCTAGAAATGCTGGGCTGGGGACTAGCTTTTGAGTAAGAGCTTTTGAAGATCACCTAGAGAGCTTTAAAACATTATATACTGATGCTAAGGCCTTGTCTTTTAGAGATTTAAATATTTTAGGTGTTAGGTGTGACATTGATTTTTAAAGTAAATCAAATAAACAACCAGATTTGGGAGTCACTCAGCTAGAAGGTGACTAAAATCTAAATTTTAAAAGGCCAGGATTCCTACTTCATGGCTTTGTGACCTCTTATGACTCTTTCTGCAGACATCTGCTAAAGACTTCTAAGAGCAGAGGCATTCTGTACAGATTACACAAGAACTTCAGCTAGAGTTCTTGCCTTCTAGTTTACCACAGTATATGGGAAGACATAGGCATACCCACAAACATGTTTAGTATAAAACATATAAAACCATATGTGTCATATAGGTTTCAACCAAGCATAGGAGCCTAGGTATTACAAATGAACACAGAAGAGAGAAGAATGACTTCTGGATAAACAAGGAGGCATTATGAATGAGAGTCTATTTCCTACATAATAAAATAATGGAGTGAATGCTTTCTGTTAGAGGATGGGTGCATAAAAAATCTTGAAAGGTAATTTGACACCAAATTGTGAATGGCCTTATAAGACAGAAAAGTATTAAATGTTTTCAATACAACAATCATGTGCTCAGAAAAATACTATGACTGTCAGCATGGCAGGATTTTGTAAGGATGAATTAGAAAGTGAAAAGGATATAGGAACTTCATCTAGGCATCAGAGACATGTCTCTGAACTGTAAGACTAATTTTGAAAATCAAAAATAAGAAAAAGTTTTACTAAGTTAACAATAGTTTTGAAATCATAAGATGGAGTATCTGAAAATGTTTATTTTATGTTCCTTCGGATGTCATTGTGGAAAATCTGTCTTTAGGGAGAATTTAGCCTTTCTTAATCCTCTTTTAAGGGTTCTGGTGTTCTGACAGCTTCTGCATGTCTGCCCTACCAAAACTTGCTCTTAAGGAAAGATCTTCAATCAATCATTTACTTTCTGATGAGATATAGCTCAGAGTAACTGTGTTTTCTCTCACACGCTTATATAAAGTAAGCAACATTTTCCACTCTTTCATCACTGCTTCTGGCCATACATACACACTCACCATATGGAACAAAGTTCTATGTACGGTTAAGGTCAAGCCAGTCTGTGGGAGCTCGTTACACATAAACATATGAGAAAAACACTGGAGCTACGGCTATGATCAACGTTTTTCCCTGGGAAAAAGTGTCTGCTGGAGTGAACTTAAAAAGAAAGCCTATGTAATATGGTAAGTAAACATAATAACTCATAAAAAATGAGCCAGAGAGGACATTTTCTTCACCCTAAAGTATTTAATTGTCTCTTAAAGAATGAAGAAGCTTAATTTCATTATTTGGAAGGTTTTGTATAGGTGCTTTATTCTTTAGAGTGGTATCAAAAAGAAAATCTCTTTGAAGAGACACCAATGAATTACCCTGACAGGAAGAAAACATCTGACACCACTAATTCCACTTGTTCTGATAGCATCAGTGGAAGACTCAAAAAAAAAAAAAATCTGTGCTTCAGAACTGCACGACATTAAACGTGCTACTTGGTTGGGAGGAAGTAATGATTAATAGCACCTATTAGACTCAGAATGAATGGTCATATGCATCAAACTCTTCCCACTGAAGAAAGTTAATTTACTATCTCGCTGATTATAAAATGAATGATTAAGTTTCTCTTTTACTAATATGTAAAATTATTACAAAGACTGTTTCTTTCACAGTAGCGCCAATGAAAGTAAAGTGAAGACACTCATTTTACTCTTTATCATCCGAAATCATTCTTTAGTTTGCAGTTTCCCATGTTTTGGGCTACTTTTGGATATATTATTCATTGCCATTTTCAATGAAATGATGTTTACTTATCAACAGATTGTGTGCTTTATTATAATCTGATATCATTAGTAAATATGATGGTTTTCCTATATCAATAGCTTTTGTTTGTTTTTTTTTTGCTTGTTTGCTTTGAGACAGGGTCTTGCTATATTGTTCAGGTTGTTCCTGAACTCATTATATAGCCCAGGCTGGCCTCAAACTCACAGAACTCCTCCTGCCTCGGTCTCCTGAGTGCTGGGACTACAGGTGTGCACCACCGTACTTTATACCAATTGTTATTAAATTATGGGATGAAGAGTGTAAGTAAAGTCAGATTGACGTGATGACATGCATCCTCAAAGGAACCCTAAAAATGTTTTCCAAAACCAGTAGTCGTGTCATACATAAATGTGGTTTTAGAAATAACTATGGAGAAAGCTTGATGAATATCTTTAAACTTGCTCTGTATAAACTAGGATACCTAGTGTCTGTCAGTGTATAGTACAACGTTTCTCATGCTTTGTTTTTTTCAAGCCCTCCAGGTCTTGAGTAGAGCTCTCCTTGAGTAGAGATTTTATATTTGTGGAAGTCAAAAACTATATGCTGTATTTACTTTCTCTTCTACCATGATTCTTTGGTTGATGTGGTCAAAATTATGAGTCAAGAAAAAAAACAACCTAGAGCAATTGTAACAAGTCCAACTGAAGTCTTCTAAGAAAAGAACTAAGAACTAAGACCTGGGCTTTGGCAGAGGCATATATAACCCCATTTGAAGATGGTGGGGATGATATAAAATTTAGCAGTCATTGCTCTCGCCATTCTCTGCAGCTATGAAAACAGTATAGAGAAGTCCAGAAAGCACCCCCACCCCAACCACTTGTGTGCTTGACCCTGGTGCTCTACTCTTATCCAAAGACATTGATAGCAGTAAAGCATTTGTAAGGCTTTACGTGACTGAAAGTCATTATTTAGCTTCCTTTCTTTGACCTCAGTAATAAAACCATCCCAGATAGGGGTCCAACTGTATTTTAAAGACAATTCTTGTGAATTCGTTTTCATGTATTTTATCTCTAGTACTTAGGAGTTCATTGTCAGCCTCTAAAATGGACTCCAGTGATCCATGCCTCTTGGTGTTCACATCCTTGTGTCATTTTTCTACGATACATAACCAACAGGATAAGACAGAAATGACAGTATATCACTTCCAAGACTAGATTTAAAAAATGACTTCAAACTTGATTGTGAGCACTCTCTACTCACTTGCTGTTTTAATTCTCTTTTTTTCCTCTCACTTCCCTTTGATCACTTACTTTGTGGCCATATTATGAGGACGCTCAGCCTCTGCAGAGGTAACAGGGAGCTGGTGTTGGCCAACAACCTTCAGGTTGACCTTGAAAGGCCCACTTAAGCCTTGTAGTTTTGGAAGCTGTGTGAGATAATGTCTGTTGTTCTAAAACTTGCTAAGTTTTGTGGTGATTTGCTAAACAGCAATAATTAACCAATACACTATAAGTGTATTGAAATGTAAAATTCTAGTTTTATAGTTAGGCTCAAAAATGTCCTCTCTTGCTTTTTTGCAAGAGGAAGTTGCTCAGCAATGCTTTGTCAAGACTACTCTTCAAGACTACTGCAGACAATTAACTACCCGATAACGTTTTGGTTCCCTGACAGAATTCATTTAACTTGTAGTGGGTGAACACATCATTCCAAGGTATTTATTTACTGACATTGGTTCACCACTGGACCTTGCAATTCTCACAAGTTCTGGTGGTTAAACAGTACAATGTGTTTTATAAGTGTTTTTCTTATCTCTCTCTCAAAAAAATGGTGAATATTCATGAACACTGAGGAAGAATGCATGGCATTCAAGTTAACTAGCTGAGGGTACTAGGATTGGCCAATGTATATTACTGACTGGCTACTGAAGTGTTGGGAAAGGTCATGTATACTAATGCACGTGTGCGTGTGTGTACGCACGCATGCACATATATGTGTGGTGCTGGGGTTTAAACCCAGGACCTCACATATGATAGGCAAATACTCTATCACTGAGCTACACTTTCAGCCTCATCTTCCACACTTTATTTTCCAGACCTTTTTTTTGTTTTTTATTTTTTTTAAAATAGGCATTGTTTTTAAAATAGTAGTAGACAGATTAAACTAACATTTTAAATATAATTTTAAACTTTTTATTTTTAAAAATTTTTTTCTATTTTTTAATTTATTTTAAACTTTTTATTATGAAAACTTTGAAACATATACAAAATTAGAGAGTATATGAACCCTTTGTACTCATCTTTTCTCTTTTACCTGACAAATCTTTTTAACTGACTTTCTAATCCATTTGCTGTGTTCCTGTTTACTTCCTGAACAGGATTAATTGGATGGAAATCCAAAAGTATCATATTTTTCCAAAAGACAAGGTGATCTTAATAACTTTGTTTCAAAGTTGGGACACAGCAGTAGAGGCTTACCTGTTTTTCTCACTGGGTTTAAGAAAAATGTGATTTAGCTGAAATACGTTTATATTTTAGGCAAGTTATACAATTGGTCATCAGCATATATTTTATCATTTCTTCTAGGGTAAAGCTGAATTTTCACCATTTTTATGGTGATATTATGCAATTCCATTCTGAAATCTGGGTTTGAAGGTAAGTGTGATTTTTTTCCCCTCTGATATTTTGAGATACAGAGATTGGTTAAAGTAAACAAAAAACTTTGTGTGGTTAGAACCTGGGGTGGTGGTTCCTATGACTATGAATGTGCTTGTGCTTAGACCTAAAATGGGTAGGCCGCTGGATAACCACAGAAGGTCAATATTCCTCTGCCCTGGTGATTTATAAGTGCCACCAGAATTAGCACAAAAGGTGTCTTGTTTGCTCAGATATCTTCCCTTCCTCTGTGCAAAAACCCCTGGTTGCAACAGAGCCTAGATTTCTTCAAGGTTATTGTTGCATCTGGCGCGATGTTTTTCCAGCTGGTGCACTGCTTGCCTGTCAGAAGCTTCTTGATGTTTACCACTCACTAAGCCTCCCCTCTGCTCTCAGAGGGTCCATTCTGTGACCAGCTGCTCTCTACACGGGCAATGTCTTCTAACCTGAGCTATGATTAAATGGACGATTTTAAAAGCTTTTTTATTTTTTTTATGGGTCATATGGCTTATCCTGAAAAATAGAGTTAAAAATGATTGTAAGCAAAATTTTACGTATGTGAATTTCAATATTTGATATCACATACAAGCAAATCAGAACATTACTTTTGATCCAGTAGTTTTAGCAGTTTTTTAAGAAAAAAAATGTGCTAATAGTCTTTGATATTCGAAAGTCTTCAAAACAGAAATGAAAAATGAACAACCAATACTTTCAAACATATGTATGTGGTATGATCAAAATAAACGCTGAATTTTAAATTTAAAAAATGTATTATAGTAAAAGAACATAACCAGTAATCCTCTCAAAATACTCCCCCTTGCTTGAAATGTACTTACCCCACCATTCTTGCCACTTTCTGAAACAGTTCTGGAGGTTGTCTTTGGTGCTGCCTTTAGTTGTCCTATTATGGCTGCTTGTATGGCCTGAATCAGTTCAAAACATTTACCTTTCATCATCATTTTGACTTTGGGGAGAGCCAGAATTTGAATGGTGCCAGATTCAGTGAGTTAAGTAGTAAGGTCACACTATAATCTTTGTATAATTCTGCCCTTCCATTGGATGGCATGTGGCAAAAGCATTCACCTTATTTTTGATCACATCTCTTAAAAACATGAAGGAGGACTTCAGAACTGCTTCAGAAAGTCACAAGAGCCAAACGTGTCATGGCACCGAATGCTGGGATTTAAAAATTTAAACATGTACCATATATTTTCATCACCCCTTGTCATTATTTTGTATACAAATTAAAACATGCTAGATCTAGGATATATTTGCAGGACTAAATTCAGAGAAGCAATGTTCTTCAAGAGCTTATTCACCTGGCAAGGTCGTGAGTTCAATCCCTGGTACCACACACACACACAAACCAACCACCCAACAACAACAACAACAACAACAACAACAAAAACATTCAAAAAAGGATTCCTTTTGGCAGAATTTGATGGCTTCCTAGTGACCGCTTTTATATTCTTGCCTTGCAGTATGGCTATTGGTGGTTTCCTGCAGGACTTTATTTTGGGGACATGTTCCCTATATTGGTCCCTCCTAGGGAAACCTGGCATTAGTTGGCTATCTTCCCATGACTTTGGCTTAATTCATGGGCTGTTTTATTATTCCTTTTACTGACCCTAAATACTTCTTGTCTCTCTCTAGTCCTGCATCATATTGACCCAAGTTAAAAAAAAAAAAGAAAATGATAAAGATAGGTATAAAAGAAAAAGGTGAAAAAAAAAACAGGAAAAAGCAGGTGTTTCAATAAAAGGAAAGAAATTAAGATTAGGAAAAACTTCCATATATCTTTGCTTAAAAATCTAATCATGTAATGTATCAGCATTTCCAATAGTAGATTTCAAAAGCAGACATTGCTCCTTGCAGTAGCAGAGCTGGGAGTGCAGTGGGAACACTGCATGGGTGACTGATAGGTCATTTTTAATATTTGAATTAAATTAGCTTTCTGGTTTCTTCAGGTTTCAAGATGATACCACTGTTTGTGGTGGGAGGTGGTGCCACAGTTCAGTTATACCAAAGAAAAATCTTCTTAGACTGGAAAAGGATAAGGATGGAAGAACCACTGGAGGTATGTGTACTCCTAATACACTGCACAGTAGCTTCTTTACAGTACAACCTAAGTCACTGGGGGGCAAAGTCAGTCTTCCCTCTCAGAAAAGAAAATAATAGGAAATGATGGGTGGGGAAAGAGCTTCCTGCCACTTGGGGGAATTAATCAGGTTGATAACTTTCACTGTAAATTTTCCTGAATACAGAATAAAAATTCCTAAAATAGTCAATAGCCCTGAATGGCCCAAACTCCTGGAGACCCCTGACTGGGTTTAAGACTGTTAGACCCAGCTCTTTCTGGGGTTTTGGAGGAATCTTAGTGTATATAATGATTTACCTCTAATCTATGCCCAGAAAAATTCTTTCAATCCATAACAAAAAACAATTTCTGGAATAGGACAGAAAAGGTCTGTCTTTGAGAATAGTATTTGCTCTTGTGTGTTGAATACTCCTGGCCACAATTCATAAAGGTGACCAGATAATGAGAATTAAGAAACCTGGAGGTATGAAAAGCCCAAATTATGGGGGCTGAAGCTGGAGATTCACTTCACATGCTGGTTAAAGCAAGGCCAGCCCCCAAAACAGGGAAAGCCCAAAGTGAGCCACTTAAACGAGCTATTCTAGCCCCAAGAATGCAAGGGGACCGGTATCAGGCAAACAAGTTGCTAGGCAGAAGGGTTGAAATTGACACCGTCCCCCTGAGTGTATAAATAAAGGTGCTAGGGTGGTTGAGTAGTGCCTTTCCTCTCGTCAGGAGAGAGGGCTCTACCTGATCCCAGCTTTCAGTGATGAGCCTTTATTTCTTCACTTTCTCACTGCCCTCCATGGTCCTCACCCTCGGGAAGTTCGAGAGCCAAACAGGCGACAGCACCGAATGCTGGTGTTTGAAGTAAACAATTTCCAAGCTTTGATTTCCATAGCATTAGAAAAAATCATTTCGGAAATAACTTCCCAGAACATCCTTTAACTATTTACTACTGATCTAATGATGAAAATAACTTGATGAAGCTAAAATGCGGGTGAGCCTGATCTTACAAAGTAACTTAAAATCATGTCATATCACAAAAGTCACGTGGGGCTTCTCATCTATAGAAATTATGCTTCTGTTCATTCATGGATTCAATTTAGAAATCTAATTTTAAAGTGTAGGAATGACTTTCAAAATGTGATCATAAGAAACTCAAAAAATATTTCACTTAGAATGTATCACAGCATGAAATTAGGCCTTAAATATTTTTGACAAATTGGCATTGTATTTTTTTAAACAAGAAAAGAACACACAAAATCTATTACATGTCCAAGGCTCCTACAGACTAATCCCCCCCCCCCCACGGACTAATTCTTGTAGGAATGTCATTAACCATGTTTGGCATGCAGTTGTCTAGTGTCCTCAATGAACATTTAGTGGGCATCTATAGAAATACTGTACAGCTGCAATTCTGAAGAGACTTCCTAGAAACATGTGGATCCCTGAGACCTTTTTAGGGGTCAGCAAGGTCAAAACTATTTTCATAATAAGATAGATGATATCTGCCTTTTTCAATCTCATTCACTCATAAGTGTAAAATGGAATCATCCAGAGGTTACATAGCACTTGACATCTCAACACATAGAAATCAGAAGCAGATACAAAAGTCTAGGTGTCTTCTATCAAGTCAGACATTAAAGAAATATGCAAAAATATAAAATAATAGCATTTTTGTGCTTTATTTTCAGGGAAGTAGTTATTTTAAATTTACATATGTTATCTATTACATATTGGTTGGTCATTATTTTAAATAAATTGATGTGTTTTAAATATTTTTAAATTTTAATTTCTAATATGATAAATAGGTAGGGAGATATAAATATAAGCAGAATCTCTTTGGGAATCTCAGTTTTTAAGGTTCCAAAAAAAATCGCAAGAGAGCAAAAAGTTTTAACAATACACGGGCATTAGAGTAGCTATATAAGATAATGTACACAACCAACATAGTAGCTAAAACTAACCAGACTGACAATAACACATACTAGAGCAATGGGAGCTTTCACATGCTGCTGGGGTAATAGATTTAGTATAGTCCCTTTGGAAAAAAATTGGCACTTCATTATCTACTAAAGTTAAACATATATATACTTTATGACTTAGTGGTTCCATTCTCAGATGAATAGTCAACATAAATTCATATATTCTACCTACACATCTAGAAAAAAATTGTCATTTTATTCATAATACTACCAAACATCTCTATCATTAATTGTAAAATAGATCATTAATTATATCATTAATTGTAAAATAGATGAACTCTGAAATATGTTCTCAGTAAATAGTATATAGCAAAGAAAATGAAACGCTCTATCAACGTACCAATCCTTCGAAGTGATGCAAACATATACTAATTGTCATGGTTTATGTCATTGGCCCCCAAGCCTCATGCCTTTGCATTATGCATTTGTGATTGGTTCATTGACTAGTGCTTGGATTGGGGGTGTGAGTGCTACACCGGCCTAGGGGTGGAGCCAGGATGTGATGTAATGGCAGGAAGAAGGCCTGTCGCTCTCTCTTGCCGGTTTCTGCCTTGCTGTTTGCAACCACCATGAACTGCGGCCCCGCCATGCCACCCTGCCTTGGAGCCAACTGAGTATGGACTGAAACCTCCAAAAACTGTAAGAAATAAACCTTTCCTTTCCCAACTTTGGGCATCAGGTATTTTGTCTCAGTGACGAATAAAAAGTAACTAAGACACTAATGAAAAAATGGATGAATCTCATAAAGATAACATTGAAAGAAACCACACACAGAAGTTTCCACTTATATAAATACAAAAACAAACCAAAACTAGGTAAAAGATGCATGCTTAGTAAAACCATAAAGAAAAGCAAAAAAATGTTTATCATAAAACACAGGCTAGTGTTTACCTGAGCAAGTAGGAAGTATGAAGTAATTGGGAGAGTACATACTGGGGACTTTTAGGTTGCTGGCAGTGTTTCTTGACCTAGATGGGTAGTTAATGGGTGCTTGCTTTGTGACAATATAATGCTTTGCTCGCCCTTTTCTCTGTTATAGTTCACAATAATAAAGGTATAAAATGCAAGAACTCTTACATTTTGGGATCATGGATCAGCTCTGATGAGTCATAAAAATCAGTGCATAAAAAAATTTGGTACATGTTTCCGGAGTTAATATTTTTTTCTTCTTCTTTTAATGGTGCTGGGGCTCAATTCCAGGCTTTTGTGCATACTCAGCAAGAGCTCTGCTGCTGAGCTCCACTTGCAGGCTCAGTTGATCCATCTTACTCAGACTTTTTCTGTGCCTCAAATTAGAAGACACACTATCAGTGCAAAAAATAAATAAATAAATAAATAAATAAAAGCACTCCATTCATTCCACACATCATGTATTCATCCTTTGTTTCTGATGTGTTTTGCTTTCCACTAAGATCCAGGTTATTATCAAAGGCCAGGACTCAGAAAGTGCAGTTTCACTGAGATGACTCAGTGAAAAAATTGTGAGGTTTTGATTTTTGTGGGAATCATAACTACTTCAATGGATCAGGGTTGTCTTTGACAAAAAGTCACTAGGATTTTGTACAGACATTGGAAGGCAGAGTCAGTTTTAACTTTTTATAACAGACAGTTTCTTTAACTGACAGTGCAGTAAAGGAGAGCTGGGCTCTCTTGTCATCAAATACGGAGGAGTACATATCCACTTACCTAATTATCCGAAAATGCCAAGCAGAGCCATGCCTGTAATCCCAGCACTCAGGAGGCTGAGGCAGGAGGATTGCTGAGTTCAGCCTAGTCTACCAAATGAGTTCAAGGCCAGCCTGAACTGCATAATGAAACCCTGTCTCAAAAAAAAAAAAAGCTTCTAGGCTTCAGGCTTCAATATTTAACTATGCAAACCAATTAAAGGTTCTCTTTTTCAGTTATAAAAACCTAGGAAAGTGCTATACTGTCTCACATTCTGGTACCCATGAATAGGGTCCTGAAAGCTATGGTAACAGTCCCTGAAATTTTTCCCAAAACACAAACCTTCAGAACTAGGAGTACAGTTTATACCTAGGGTGAAAATTTGTCTTAGGAAGCTCAACTCGAGAATTTGTAAATGAATAAATGAAATTAAATCTACATAAGTTATTTATTAATTGTGGTTCTGGGGACACAGGTTGAGCAAGTGATCTACAACCTCTAACCCCAACATAAATAAGTTTTAACACACAGTGTTAATGTTCCAGAACTCTACTAGTGGAATAGCACAATATCATGAAAAATATATGTGGAATAACATAGAGTTACTTCAAATAAGCCTCTTAACTATCTCCTTTATCCTGTCCTATACTGCAAAGATTGGGTTACTGCAAAGATTGAGAAAAGGTCACATATTCCTTGCCCCTCCCAACACTTTTTTAAATATAAAAAGCATTAATGTGAGGGTTATATAAAAACACACTGCAGGCTGGAGTTGGCATTTCAACAATAATTTGCCCAGCTCTTAATCGGTAGTTTTTAACCAGTCTGGGGCTCTTTGGAAGTTCACTGTAACAACACAATCGCAGTCCTGGAAACCAGCGAGACTCTAGAGGTCAGCTGTCAGTATCGAGTCCTAAGTATGAGTATTCTTCAGATTTCCTTTATCCTCTGGTAATATTTTTCTTTCTTTTTTTTTTTTAATATTTTTCTTTCAACTAGAAAGCCATTACTGAAGGTCGACACAATGGAGAGTGACAATGGCCAATGCGGGTGGGGATTTTTGTTTGAACCAAGTATTAAGCAAGAGAGTGGCTGAAAAGGGTTGTAAAGCACTGCCTTATGCGACTTCTCTAATTCATCAAGTGTCATGTTCTAGGAATGAAGACAATTTATACATAATAGCATCAAGAACTGCTCTTAGCTAATTTTGTCTTTAATAATAAAAAACTTCACTTCCATTTGGGCGAGGAATACCTCAGAACCCAGTAATGAATGGAATGGGGAATTACCACTCAGTGTTAAGCATTTCTTAACTGTATGATCTCAGAAAATCTAGGTATATATGTCTCGAGCTTCAGATTTTGCATCTCTAAAATCGAAATTACTTACTTGAGATCTAGTATTAAGTACAATGCTAGGCATGAAGCGGGCGATGAGCAAATGACACAGCCATGTGGTCTAACGGCTAGAGTTAATGAGGATCAGTTCCGAGTTATGGCAGGGTGTGTGTGGGAGGGCGGGGAGAAGCAGAGGTGGAAGAGTACTTGGATCTCTTTCATGAAACAACGGCTAGATTCACCAGTGCGGAGCACCTCTCCAACTCAGAGGCGTCTGCCCCTGAAGGCCCTTCCAGAGGCCCAGGCCACACCCTAGGGCCCCACCCAGGCCACACCCCAAGATACTGCAGAATTGCTTGCGGTTTGGCTCCCGGACCTGCTCAGCCTAGGCTGGGCCAATCCGGGTGGGCTGGAACTCACCTGCGGGGCAGGTGCGCGCTGCGGGGGCGGGGCCGCGGCGGGCGGGCGCGGTGGGCGGGCGCAGGCAAAGAGAAGCTCCAAGCGCATGGCACCCGCCGCCCAGCTGCCGCAGTGGCTGCCGGGATGCGCCGCAGCGAATGGTCGCGCCGGGTGCCGCTCTGAGTGACCTTTCACCCGCGCCCAGCGGTCCGAAGCGGCGGCACAAGGCGGAAGCCATGGCGGAGGCGGCGGCTGCGGCTGCGGCGGGAGAGACGGGTGCGAGCTCCGGCTCTGCGGCAGAACGGGACCCGGACCAGGACCGCGCTGGGCGGAGGCTGCGTGTTCTCTCGGGCCATCTGCTGGGCCGGCCCCGGGAGGCTCTGAGTACCAATGAGTGCAAGGCGCGGAGAGCCGCGTCGGCGGCCACGGCGGCGCCGACGGCCACTCCCGCGGCACCGGAGTCTGGTATCATCCCCAAGAAGCGGTGAGTAGCGGTCTGTGGAAGCTGCTGGTGACGAGGGGTCAGGCCGGGCCTGTGCTCGGGAGGGCAAGGGGAGCTGGGAAGGGAGTTGACACGGATGGGCGGAAAACATTTGGGTTCCTGAAAGTCCGAACTCATTTCTTCGGAGGAGGAGTGGATGAGTCTCTGGACCCTGTCGGCAAGCGGGCAGGATGGGGTGATGGATTTTGATCTCTATTTGCAGGTAGTCGAACTGATGCCAGGAATTAATTCGCTATCTTGAATGAGTATTTTGGATCTTTGAATGGGTAGTGGGTGTGCTCTGTTGTCCTTGTTCGAGGAGATTTAGGTTTGTACTAGTTGATCATAGGAATTCTTCTGATTCGCGAAAAATTGGGTGCCAAGGTGGCAAGAGTAGAAAGGGGACCAGTGATGCTGTAGAAAAGGTGCTGACTGGTTTGTGTGGGGTAGGCTTCCGCTTCCTTAGGGGACATGGTTTTCTACTGTGAGGGTGGAAACTGATGAGTGAGTAAGAAGCAGGAAACTGCGAACAAACATTAGTGGTTTAGAGCATGATGGTATCTACTGAGCTAAAAAATAGGTTTCTATGAGAAATGTTTGTAAGAGATCTTAATTTCTGACTTTTTTGGAGAAAACTCTGATGAAAGCTACTGGAGAAACTGTTTTCTTAGGTGTGGCTTTGTCAGCATGGATTAACTTTGGGAGTGGAAAAGGATGTTGCTAATGTTCATTTGTATTTTCAAAGTGTCAGGGATTCTGCTAAATATACTTCTTGTATTCTTTCCCAAGCTATGAGGTAGGGGCAGATTTCTCCCATTTTGCAGATAAGGAAATGTCAATAAGTCTGCTGTAGGCTTATCATGTGTATTGTGTGGCAGGTTAGAATTAAAAAACACAAGTTGACCTCATCGCCCACTGACAAATCATTAATTCAACATGTATGAGTCCTATATGACATACATGCAGTACTAGCAGTACCAAGATTTTGAAATGCAATATTTACTTTTGAGGAAGTAACAGTCTACTAAGTAAAGTTTTAGTACAGTGTGATAAGAAACTTAATTGATAATTGTAGCACATATAGCATAGTTATTTACCCGGTTTTAGGTATGTGTTAGGGAAAAGACGTTCTTGAATAAAAATTGTCTAAGTAAGTCTTGAAATTTGTAATGGAAATAGTCTGCCAAAGAGGAAAAATGTCTGGATAGACAAACAGTATGTTCTCAGGTGAAAAAGTAAGAGACAGTAAAGGAAGGGCTGTGAGTTTACTGGGGCAGGAGGGTAACAAAGACAAGGAATGAGGGCTTGAGAGGTGAAACTTGTTTTTGCAGGATTTTTATGCTGGGCAAAACATGATAAGATCTATCGTCTTTCAGAAAAGTCACAGTGGGACCAAAGTGAAGAAGGTTGAGCAGTGTAGCAATATAATGACCAGGAATCTAGACCTGGGTGAGAACTCCACTAAGCAATTTCACCTCTGTAACTTTGAGCAAGTCAGCTTATCTCAAGAGTTTCAGACCCCTCATTTAAAAAAAAAAATGGGTATCATAATTTCTGATTTGCAGGGTTGCTGTGAGAATGGACAGATGCGAAGTTAAAAGATCAAGTGCTTAGTGCAGTGCTTGTTACATAACCCTCAACAAATAGTAACAGCAATTCTCATTGTGTCTGAAGACGACAGACCAATTAGGAGCCTGTTATCCAAGAGAGGAATGCTGGGATCCTGAATTAAGGCATACTATTGGGAATAGGCAACCTATTTGGAAAACAGAAGTGGGAGGTACATTTTCTAGAATCTGTTCACTTAATAGTAAGAGGGAAAAATCAAGGATCGCATCCCATGCTATAGCTACACTGATGTTATTTTAGCTGTTATTGTATTCTTGGTTTTTCACTTTTCTTAATGTTGGTTTATTGTCTACTCATTTGTATACCTCTGTGTGTTTGTACATTTATATGCAGATTCACACTATTAGAACTAAATAAGATTACAGTTTCCTTTTGGTTGGATTTAGTGGTTTTGGTTTGTGTGAGAAAGAATAGTAATGTTTGTATTGGGGAAATAGATGAGGTTTCTCCAGGCTGAAGGTATCTGGTCTAGGGTTCCCTGTCTGGTTATTCCAGGGTTCCCTCTGTGGACAATTGAAGGGCCAAAGACATCAGGAACCCAGGCACAACTATAGACCGTTTATGACAGTAGGTCCCACAGCTGGTGGGAAGCTCTGGTCTTTGGTTGACGGGAAGATCTACTCCTGCACAAATACTTTGAAGTTTAATCAGAATACTATTTTGACTAAACATAAATTACAACACTAACTTGTATGGGATGGAACATCAAAAATTTCTTCATGGGGCTGGGGATTTAGCTCAGCGGCATAAGTGCCTGCCTTGCAAGTGCCTGGTTGTGAGTTCGATACTATTAAAAAAAAAAATTTCTTCAGAGAGTGATCTACTTGATTATTCATGGGAAACCTAGGTCCATGTTTTACTTCTCACTGCTTAACTGGGCCTCAGATTGGCAGCAGCCAAACTCAGTTAATATGGAAGACTAAAGAGGAGCAAGACAAGCCAGTAAGGTGTGATTACAACCATTATGTCTTTAGAATTATTTTGGGAATGTGTGTACTTGTCCTTCTCTTTCATGAATGATGATGTTGATTGTGATTGTTTTATCTTATTGATTATCCTTAGATTCATCATGAACTCGGAGTAGTGATTTTTTGAAACGCGGTGCTTTCATTCCTCTTGTTAAAAATAGTCATGCATACATACATTAATGAGCATTTACAGAGTGGTTGCTTTATAACAGGTAATACACTAAGCACCAAAGATAGAGAAATGAATTCATAATCTAGGAAAAAAGATAACATGTTCAAGTCGTTTATTCTGAGCCACTGTAGACAAAGATTCAGGTAAAGCACAAGGAAAAGAAAGAGTGATGATATACTATACTGTGTATGGAATCGGGAAGTTTTCTGGAGAAGTTCTAAAATATTGGTGATAGAGATGGAGATTTAGTT